>JAPEIP010005080.1:0-91380 GCA_026120095.1 Capsicum chinense
AAATTTAAATTAATTAATTAAATTAATTTTAATATTTAATTAATTTTAATGTAATACTTTTTTTTATTATTATTTTAAAAATGATTATTCAAATTTTAAAAGCATGATTATTCAAAATTTTGTATAATTTATAAATTTTTCTTATTTAATTAAATTAATTTTAATGTTTAATTTGTTATGTAGCATTTGAAAAATGACTTGGTATTTAATGTAATACTCTTTTTATTTTTTTTAAATGAAGTGGCAGATGACATGGTAGGCATGACTGACATGGCAGACGTGACAGCTGATGTGACAGCTGATGTGGGAGAGAGTGTGTTACACTCACCAAAAAAAGGTTTAAAATATTGTTTTTTAGTAGGTTCAGGGTCCAGATGACAAACAAGTAAATAGAAATGTCCAACTTACAAAACCGACATAGTATAGAGGCCCAGAAGGTCATTTTGTCTTAAAAATGTACAACAATTGTATCATGAGATGTATAATATTGTATCTTAAGCTTGTATAATGTTGTCAGGATATTAAATTTGCATACAGTGTTGTTGTTTTTGTATAAAAATTTTAAATATCAACATAATATTTTTTTAAAATTTATACAGTTGTATACATATTTCATACAAAATTTATATAGATTTTATACATGAAATTCTGAGCGAGATTCAAAGCATAGTTTCTTTTTTGAAATATCTAACACTAAATCATGAGTGAAATTCTAAGCCTTGAGCAAGACTCAAAATATGATTTACAAATATTTTGAAAAAATAACTCATGCTATATTTGGTATACGAAAATCTCCTACTACATTTGATGATTAGGAGTCCTATTTTATATATATGCATATAAAGTTCTCTCCATTCTTTAAAGGACATAAATAAATAGATAAAAAAGGGCTAAAATAACAATTGAATGAATTACCTAAGTGGGTTGAACAATTCATTTATGAGCTAATTTTACCTTTCCTTGATTTATATGAACCAAAAAATATTACATATGACATTACAACTTTTAGACTGATCACTAAATGTATGAAAAAGAGAAAGAAAGAAAAACTCTAAAAAGAGGAGAAAAATACCACAATTTTTGTTGGTTCAAGTTTTGTGAAGCAAACAAATGATCCCAATCAAAGAAAGAAAATTATTATAAATAATAAATCAAGAGGAAGAAAGATGTGGAGAACAGAGAAAAGCTTCTTAATTGAGAGATGAAATACAATAAATGAGAATTGCTTTATTTAGAGAAAAAATTAAGATGGTTCTAAAGTAACTAATCTTATATTTATCCAAATAAAGCAAAATAGACATCATTGAAATACAAATATATCTTCTTTAAATTTTAATTTGATGAATAATGTATTTCTTTAAGATTTTACCAGAAAAAACTTAATGAAAAAAAAAGTCATAGTGAAGAAAACATAATACACATAATATCTAATAATACACATTTAGCATGTCTCAATTAAAAATCTTACAAGAAAAAACAAATGATACAAACCTTGTAAAGAAAAAGATTACGACACGTGTTAACCCCCCTTTGAGAATATCAACTTAAAACTTGAATTTTCGAATCTTAATTGTATGTCATCTTCTAAAAAGTTGTAGTTGATAGAGACTTGGTGAAAAAATCAATAATATTATCAGTTGAATGAGTTTGTAGCTTGTTGGTATCACCATTCTTTTGGAGATCATGTTTGAAGAAAAGTTTTAGTGAAATGTATTTCGTTCTATCACCTTTTATAGCTCTCGAATTTAATAGGACTATGTGTGTTGCATTATCTTTATATAAGATCGTGGGTAGTTTTTAACATTTTAAATAATATTTTTTTGACTGAGATGTATCATTGACCTTTGTCACACTCATTCTCAATTTGCTTCATGCTGCTTTTATCTTAACATGATTTGATGAAATAATTACTACAGACTGTTTTGTAGATAGTAAATAAATACATAAAAAAATTCTATTTATAATATTAATGAACTTAAATAAAAATATATAATAAGATATAAAATTATTTAAGTACATAAATTTATAATAAGATATTAAATTATTTAAGTACATGTAATATACCTAGGTCAACAATAAAATAGTATATATAGTGTAAAAGTTATGATGTAGATGGATAACTAAAAATGGTATGGATAAAATAGATATTTCATAAGATTTGGTTGGGGAAGGGAGTGGGAGATGTCTATTATTCAAAGTTAATGACGAAAAAATAATTTTTAAAGCAAAGTTAGAGGATATAAGTAATTTTCACCCATAAACAATAGTTATGGTGATTTACTTAAATTAAATACGGTCAAATTTATATAGAAGTAATTAGTGTCATAATGATATTGGTCTAATCTTGAAAAAAAAAACTAGAAAATTATAATAAAAAAGTTGTTAAACAATACAACAGTTAGGTCTGAAGGTGATTGGATTTTTACCTAAATAAGGAGAAGTTTTCTCCTTCATGTAACTCATCTAATTCCTCATAACAACATGACTCCTTTGATCCTTCTACTTTTTAATGTATTTTTTCTCAAATTCTTTTGTTCTAGCAAGATGAAATTTAGGTAGCAGAATTATACTAAACGGAAAATTAGGAAGATCCATATTTCAAGTTTGTGCGTGAATATATCGGATGATCTTTTTCATCATCAAAATTATGTTTATCTTTTTCTTTTGAATGATGCATGGATTGAGATGTATGATAGATTCACACACAAACTCTTAGTATATCTTTTTGAAAATGATTTGATTTTTACATATAAAAGGAGAAGTTTTGTCTTTCATCTAACTCATCTAAGTTAGAAATTCTTGTTAACAACATGACTCCCTTGATCCTTCTTCTTTTTAATGTATATTTTCTCCAATTCTTTTGTTCTAGCTAGATGAAATTTAGGTTGAAGAATTATACTAAACAGAAAATTAGGAAGATTCATATTTCAAGTTTATATGTGAATCTATCGAATAATATTTTTCATCATCAAAATTATGTTTATCTCTTTCTTTTGGATGATTCATGGGTAGAGATATCTGATAGATTCACACATAGATTTTTGATATATCTTTGTAAATCTTTGTGTTTAACTTACTTTTTACCCATTTCTAAATCCACACATAAATCAAAATAATTGAAAAAATGGAAAAAGATTTTAATGAATGTTACATATATGTATATAGATGACTTCAATTGTTAAGTGGTGTGGACCGAGAAGTTCATATAAACATTCGATTCAAAATACATTAAGAGCGTCATAATTGAGATTGGACTTGTGATCTAAAATAATTTTTAATTTTTTGTACAAAAAAAAGTATAATTATTAGTTTTTCTTATATCAAATGGACTTAATTGTTTATTTATACTTAAAGATACTTATTTTTATTTTTATGAATAATCTCACACATAAAAAAGTAGATTTATACATGATCCTTTAATTGGTATCTGGAATATTTTTTGTCTGATTAAACACATATCAACATGCATACATGATTCAAGAACAAAGAGATGCTACCATTATTTGTAGGTGTTGAAAGAAATGGACAAATACCGGCCGAGTCCTCCAGAGAAAAATATCATTGCTCAACAAGTCCAAGTCTAGACGACTCAACCTAAGGTAATTGAGTTGAGTAATGATATGTAAATGTTGAGGACCAACAATATGGAAATCAGTTTACTAATGTAAGACCTGAAGTTGCAACTTGACTGAAAGCTCTTGCAGATTATGACTTCAGGATCCACATCAGCCAACTGATTACCATATTTTTGGTATTCACCCTTTGCATCATCATCACTCAATTCAATTACATCAGGTTGAATTGACTGGACGAGTACGCATTGGGCAATAAATTTTCTCCAGAGGCCTTCGACCTATATTTCTCCACTTCTTTCAACTCCTACAGAAATGATAGCATCTCTTTGTTCTTAAATCATGTCTCTCTTTGTTCTTAAATCATGTATGTATGTTGATCTGTATTGAATCAGACACAGAATATTTCAGACACCGATTAGAGGGTTGTGTATAAACCTACCTGTTTATTAAGTTACTAAATACATTAACCTATCTTAGTACAGGTCCAACACATGTTACTTATTTAGTTTTCATTTATGTGAAATAGATGGAGTCAACGAAATATTTTAATATATTTTAAAAACATTTTAAGTTGTCAATAATTATGATTTACACTATTTTGTATATAATTTTCCTATAATAATGTTAAGTATTCCAATTTAAATTGTTTTTATATGTTAGTTTATGATAATAAGTGTTACTCTTTTTTTTTCAATAAATATGACACAGATGAAACTTCGAGAGTCAACAGTTGATAACTTATGAGACATGGATAGAATTTTGAGTCGACTAAATTTTTTAATATATTATAAAAATATTTTTAGCTGTTAAATATTGTGATTTATACTATTTTTTGCGTAAATATGATCTAGGTTATGGAATGGTTGGCACAGTGTCTGATGCGATTGACAATAATTTATACGAGTTTGTGGTTTGAAAAGGCAGTTTGAACCTTTGAGGGTTGCACCAGACAGTGAGGGACCAGGTCTCTAAAAGTCAATCACAAGCTATAGAACAGTAAAGCAACTATGAGGTATTGGAAAAAGAAATCCAATGCAGGAAAGAAAAAAACACAGGAGTTTTACATGGAAACCTAGGAAGGGAAAATCACGACTTTTCCTCACAAGCGCATCAAGAAATCCACTATAATCAAACTCCTGATTACAGTCTAGATTTTATCCTAACTCTATGCTCCTTTTGCTAGTAGCAACTCTACTATTAACCCATCTTGATAACTTTACCAAGGACTATCTCTACTGATTAACTCTAATCAGCTACAAGCTTAAGAAACTCTACCTAAGCACCTTTCTCAAAAAATGAAAAACTACTCTTATAGCATGAGTAATCTAGTTACAAATTAGTACTCACGTAAGAATAATTTCTATTTAAGCTCACATAAATATCTAAGAACTTGAGTAGTGTTTAAATAAGGTTTTATTGCTTCTCTTCACTCTTTTTAATTACCAAAAAACCATTTGATGAAGAGAAGTCTCTTTCCTTTTATAGTTGAGTGATGATTAGGGCTAAAATATGATTTTACCAACTTTCCTAACCTGTTTAAAATAGCACCTGCAAGTTTGTTACACAAGAGAACAACACTGTGCAGACAACATATGTCAGTTGTACTATACCTTGCACATCCAGGGACCTGATCCCTTATAGTTTAGCCTCTCATTATCAAAACTACATATAGCAATTTTCTCCCTGTTTGATGATGAAAAACCAACCATACAACTTTGAGCATGAATGGACATTCATCATATTTAATCAATGTGATTACCACATGAAGATGAATATTCCCCCATCATCATGCTTCGTCTATCACCATCATTCAACATAGGGACCTGGTCCTTTGTTGTCATTTATAGCAAAGAACCCTGAGCACCATGTTTTCTTCCCCCTGTCATTATGCATGTATACCTTCACTATAGCTCATCACATTTTTTTCTCTCTGTTGACATGCACCACAATCCTTACATACCAGTCCTTTCCCCATATAAAACCAATATTCCTCCTTTTGGCATCATTGAAAAGGATTAACAGTAAAATAAGAGTAAAGATAGTACAAATTAGTTAACTCATGGCCACTGGGGTAACACTAACATGTAAAATAGCTTTAAAGTAAAGGAAACAAATAAAGATCACAAATAAAGATTCATTTAGGATTAATCAGGATAAGTACCAATATAATATACCAAAAAACCTTATAGAACTGTTGTTTGCTAAGGCCATAATAGAACCAATGACCAGAAACTGACACAGAAAACTAACACACTAGGACTTAAGTAGAAGAGGGATTGGGAGAAAGTGACTTTAATAACATATTCATTCTATCAGCCGCAGCAACATGAGCATCCATCAATTGTTTGGTGAGAGTTTTTACTTTAGCATTCAGTATTTGGACTACACCAGTTAATTATGTAATTTTTTCTTTGAGCTTTGCATTTTCTGCTCAAGTTCTTCAATGGTATCTAGTCCCTCAGAAGACAACTTCTGATTCTGCAACTTTAGATGCCGTATCTCAGCATCTTTGGCAGCCAACATAATCCTTAACTTCTCCATTTCATTGCCCAAACTTCTTTGAGCATCCAATAGCTCAGATACTTAAGATACAATGCTCACTTTTCCTTTAATTCATCTATTTTCGATCAGTGCAGTTAGACTGATCCTTTGTTTGATTGTTCCTAGTGTTCCTTTAGTCTCAATTACCCTAAAATAATTCAATACTTTGTTCACTAGGTAACCATTTGGCATCCCATGCCTTCCTTCCTTTTCTTGAACTGCCTTGTGCGTATGCTCTATCATAAGAGCAGGCAGATTCATCAACTAAGACTTACTCATGCATTCAATAAAAAACAAATCAATACAAGAGGAAATTATTCTTTTCTCTAATCTTAGAAGTAGGACCTTGTTAATAAATTCAAAAAATAGCTGAAACTCATTTTTCAAAAATTTCTTCTTTACTAAAGCTATTGAAGTCCCACCTACTCTTAAGGCCTCAATCATAAACTCAGTTGTGTTTTGTTTCTTCACAACTGGCCTTACACCTAAAATAGGTACATAAAAAAATCCTCCTAAGGTTCCTTCATCCATTCTAATTTCTTTTCCCTGGACCTGTGAAGACAGACTCAATCTATCTTCTGAGAAATCTATTGAATAATAGAAATATCTCACTTTATTTTCAAACACCACTAGTGCTTCTTCCTCAAATAGATGCAAATATCCTTGGTGCCTAACATATTCTACCAGCTCTATCATCCTAGGTTTCTCATAGCTTTTAGGATCAAACATTCTTCCTAACAACATATTTTACATTTTTAGGCTTGCGATCCTTCTTTCTCTGGATATTTCTTTCTTATCTTTCTCTATTTTCAATCTCTTGGGATCATTACTTGGCTCTTTATTTTCATCAGTAGTTTTCTTTGTGGGACCAGGTCCCTTAGAAACCTTCTTTTTTTTTTTACAGCTATGTGCTTCTTTCTGCTTACACCATGAGTCTCTAACTTTGGATTAAAGGACCTGGTCCTTTCATCACCATGAACTTCTAGTCTTTTCTTCTAAGATGTAATGATAATATCAATGTTGGTATCCTCATCTTCTCAAACCTCTTTAATTTTAAGATTTTCTTCTTCCACTACTGTAGATTTCCTGAGCTTTCTTCTTTTAGTAATAGAAAACTTACTTTCCTTCATTGCATCTGCTAGCAACTTCATTTCAAACCCTCTAGTGGAATAAGATTTTGTAACTTGTGCATCAGAGTCAGTCATTTTTTTTATTTGCTGTCCTTCAGTTTCTTTCTTTTCCAAATCAGAGGTTGTTCATTCTTATCTTTTTCATCTTCCTCATTTGTAGGTAATATGAATTTCCTATTATTTTTCAACTTATCCTTTTCCCTTGCAAATTACTCTTCTAGACAAACTAAAATTTTGATGGGAACATGAGTAAGCAAGAGTAAATTCTTAGCTATCCAATTTATGTTGCTGAGAGAATTTGACTTTTATACAAGAATCTCTTCGTCAACCAAATTAGAAAATACAGAGTTTGACTCAAAGAGGGTAGGATAACCAGGTTCTTATAAATTATCTAAAATTTCTGTGCCTTTTAATTTCTTAGAAAGAACCTAGATTTGAGGAGCATTGGAGGACTCTGGTTTTTCTAAGGAAAAAGATCCTTCAATTTAAAGAATCTCCTGTTCAATTGGAGATCCGAAACCTTTATTTAGGTCAGCTACTAGGATAGAATATCCACCGAGGTTTAGGGTTTTAACTGGAATAGTTTTACTAAGGGTTCCAAGAATCTTATGAGAATAACTGACAGGTAGAGCTTTTTGTGGCTCTTGAGAATGATCTGAAGATGAATTTTTCATTGTGTTTGAAGAAAAGGGAATTTCAAACATTTTGAATTTTTTGAGAGAGAAAGAAGAAAGACCGGTTTTTATTTGAGAAAAATAATGTTTTGAGTTAATAGAAAATAGAATGATATGAATTTATAGTTAAAAAGATGACCATTTGGCATTTAAGAGATACCCTTCTGAATGAACACATCTGATGACAACGGTTGTGAGTCTTTATATTTAAACTAAATTGGCAGATTTTATTCATATAGGATTGGACATGTTTCCTTTTCAAGCATAAATTTTATAAAAAATTCAAGGCATATTATTTTGGTACTCACCTGAGAGATGGGACCAGGTCCCTCTTTCTTTGAGTTAATTTTCAATTTGTGTTTGCTCCAACTGTTTTCTTCCAAAGCTGTCCCCTTGAGTGTATACCTGCAAAGGTATGATACTGATTTAGATTAAACATGTACCTACTTTCTCATGGATACCTGTCTTATGGATATAGCCCAATTTAAGAGGATACACAAATTCATATGATTAGTTAGGTTGTCTTGATCAATTCATGCTTTAGCCTCCGCAGACCCTTTTGTCTTGGAAATTTCACAGCAATTTGTCAGCGAACAGGTTTTTTAAAATCAACTATTTCAAAATATGACACCTCCATTTAAAGTGTCTTGAAAGAGAGGATGCATTAAGATATTCCATACTTAAGCTTTAAACACTACCTCTTAATGAGTATTCTTGGCAATATTCCCCTTTCTCAAACATGGAATCATGATCACTATTTTGGTTTGGGGACCAACTTGAGTTTGAGTTTCCAGTAAGAAGACAAGGGTGTGATCAAAACTTTTTTGGACCACCTAGGTAGAGAATTCTTCCTAACCTTTTTAGAGAGTTGAACCTCTTAAGCCATGTGATCTTATGCTGATCATGTATGAAATCATTCATTATAGATCTTATCCATCTCTGACAACTTTCCTTAGTGTAACCATCCTTTCTAAAATGAGTACACATAGGATTGATAACCTTATTTCTAGCCTCATTGACAGTCTTTTCTTACCACCCGATAGGTTGGAATTATCCTTGATAGCCCAGTCCTCTACCATCATTTATATCTTGACTAGTCATCTTAGAATCAATGAGGAAGAATTCCATTTAAGATACTTGTTCAACTCTTCTTTCAAGCATACCAGGCCCCTCTCTAACATCTCATTCCTATGAAGTGCAAACATAAGGTGTTTTTGAGAATCCCTTAGTCTTTCTTTAAGATTAGTTTGAAGCCACGAGGCTTCTTTCTTCCCTTTTACATCTACCTTATTTACCTTATTTAGATTGCTCACCAAACTCCAACTTTTAGATTTTATCTTTGTGAACAACTCTTCAGTTTTAGAGATTTGGAAAGTTAAAGCAATCAAATCATGTTCTTGATTCTTTACTTTCTCCTCTAATGCATTATTCTCGGTAGTTAGTTCACATATAAATCCTATGAATACATTAGCAAACCTCTTTATCTTCTATGCAGAGTAATTATCTAGGTTCTCCTTAATATCATAAAGGATTACCTCTTTTTCTTCTTCATCTTCTGTGTTTTCCATGAATGCAAACAAAGAATCATAGATAACTGATTACTAACATAGTTACATCTTCAATCTTCTCATCCTTATAAAATTCACTTGAAGAATCTCCCCATGCTGTCAGAGCTTTCTTTACTATATACTCAACTATAGTTTTCTTTTTTGACATTTCAAAACCTGATCATTCTTTTGCATTTGGTAGTTTCTCAAGAATGCTTCAGAGCTACCAATTTAGTGTCAACCTTCAATCTTACCATTTTTTTGCTAAGTTTACCACTACTTTTTATAGCTCTAAAATTTCTTATTGCCAAAAGTGCAATATTAGAGTCTTCTTCACCTGGGTCAGACTCTAAAGCTCTCAAGGTCAAGAATTTCTCCCTTATTACTTCTTTTCTTTCCACCCCTAGTTCAGTTATAGTAGTCATGATGACCAGAACACTCTAGGTATGAACCTTTTAGAGTAAACCTGAGTTTGATACCAATTGTTGGAACCCTTGGGCGTTGCACCACACAGTGAGGGACCAGGTCCCTAAAAGTCAATCACAAGCAATAGAACTGTAAAACAACTATGAGGTGCTAAAAAAAAGGTAGTGCAAGAAAGGAGAAATATAGGATTGTTATACAGAAACTAAGGAACAGAAAAATCATGACTTTTCCTTACAAGCACACCAAGAAATCCACTATAATGAACCTTCTGATTACAGTCTAGATTTCATCCTAAATCTAGGCTCCTTTTGCTAGTAGCAACTCTACTATAAACCTATATTGGTAACTCTACCAAGGACTCTCTCTACTAATTAACTCTAATTATCCATAAGCTTAGGCAACTCTACCTAAGCACCTCTCTTAACAAACAAAAACACTACTCTTATAGAATGAGTAGTTTAGTTACAAATTAGTACTCACTTAACAATAATTTTAATTTATGCTCTCATAAGTAGCTAAGAACTTGAGCAGTGTTGAAATAGGGTTTTTACTACCTCTCTTCACTTTTTTTAATTGCAAAAATCCATTTGATGAAGAGACGTCTCTTTTCTTTTATAGATGAGTAATGAGTAAGGCTTAAATATAATTGGACCAGTTGTCCTAATTAGTACAAAATAGAACCTGCAAGTTTGTTACACAAGAGGATAAAATTATGGTCCTAATTAGTACAAAATAGCACCTGCAAGTTTGTTACACAAGAGGATAAAATTATGCAGACAACGCATGCTAGCTATATTGTACCTTGCACATCCAGGGACCTGTCTCTTATAGTTTAGCTGCCCATTATCAAAACTATATATAGTAGAGGCTTAAGAATCTATATAGGTGACTTTGATTAGCATTTATTGTGATAAGTGTTAGATGATAATTTTTACCATGCCAACAGATTCAGAATGTCAAAAATGGGTTAGCAGTATGGTTAGTGAAAACTCCAGGTATTTTAAAGGATGCAAAATAAGGTTATGCGTCATGAGAGGGCAGGTGCGTAATGGCCTTATATCGCTAGGGGGCCCATGTAGGATCACTACTTTGTCTTCATGCCAGGCCTCTAACTGAGAAGGGGGAGCCTCCCGATGGGCCCCAACTCGTGAGGCTAGGCCTCTGCATGGGGGTTCATACCACAAACCCCTATTTTCATCAATGGGACATTATTTTGAATTAGTTATAAGGGTATTTTTGTATTTTCACATCATATAAATTGTCCCACATTCACTTAACCTATTGCTAAGCCTTAAAACTTCTACATTCCCTCAAAAATGGTCATCCTCATTCCAAAGCTAAGGTTGAAAAGTTGTAAGGTTAGAATTCAAGATCAGGGATTTTCCTTTTTCAATTTTTGGGAAATTTCTCTTTAAAAAGGCATATTGGACACTCACTTATTTCAATTATCTTAAAGTTTTGTTATTTACTTAAAATTCTCATGTCTTAATGGTATTTTAAGGTTGGGGTTGAGGGATTTTGGTGGTCATATATTTGTATTTGTTTCCCCTTATTTTAATGGTTTTTTCATATTTGAATAATGGTTTTTCATCTGAAGTGTGACTTATAAAAAGGGGAAAAATTTGTATCTTGATTTCATAATGGATATGGTTTTTGCATGGTAAAGATATGAACCTCAACCTATTACGTAATTTGGATTTTTAATAGATTTTCTAGTGTTTAACTCATCATTTGAAATATTGTATGACATTAATGAAAAATGGTTTACATTGGATTTCTAAATTTTATTTTGGTGTTTAAATGGTTAAAAGAAATGATGTGGCATTATATGGATGGCTTGTAAATCTTGGTATGCCAATAACAATTAAGAAATGACTTAATGGAAAACTCCATGATTAATGGTATCTAAAATATTTTAATTAGGTTTAATGAGAATTGGTTAGCTTCACCAAGAAGGTGTAGTCACCATGACCAATACTAAAAATCATGTTTTCTAATGTTGGAGGGTGTATTAGCCATTGTGTTCCAGCTTTAAGCGGTGGTATACATGTATTCTTTTGGGAGGCTACTGTATATTGGTGAATTTAGCCTAATCCTCGGTCTATATATGCGGCTAATATAGACTAAGGCTCCTACTGTAGGGGGAACCGAACCATATATCCCATAGGTGTCTAAAGGTTGGTGCAAGCTACATAGTTTAGGATTCAACTTTTAAAGGGTCATGCCTGCATAGTCCTTATTCCCTTCCCCCCCCTCATTCCATTATCTTTGTGGCTGTTAGATATATGTTTTATGACTGGTTTAAGTAAATATATATTTTATCCACTTTTATGGGTTGCATGATAGTACTCACAATACCGACCATCATCATATACTACATCAATGTATGATGTAGGTTTGGAGGCCTTTTCTTATAACATTGTGTAGTCTTAGGTTGTTCGTTCACTCTACCGAATAGCCGGTGAAGAGTGGTGATCCCTTCATCATTCGAAAGGCATTCATAATTTTTAGTTATGCTATTATTATCGTACTATGAATTTTTCTTTTGGTATAGTCGAGGTCATGTCCAAACTTAGTAGATGTTTTATAGATAGAGGCTTGTAGATAATATTGGGTTGTGGTTTCTAGATTTAAATTTGACGTTGAAACTTTATTTTTATAATTTGTCAAACTCTTTCATTTTATGGGTTGGCTTCTGCAATTCCTTTATATTGGTTTTGATGTAAGTCTAAGGATCTACCTCAGACCTTGGTTGCTTAGGGTGTTTGTTATGGCCAGGGCCCCAGTTTGGGTTGTGACAAGGTTGATATCAGAGCATGGTTTAGGTTCACTGGGTATCTATAAGTTGTGTCGACTAGAGTCTCATTTATGGGTGTGTAGCACGCCACACCTATAAGCGGGAGGCTACAAGGAATTTAGGAATGTTTCCTTCTTTGTGTTTGATTTCGTGCTAGTAATTCTAGTTACTATTAATTCCCTCTAACTTTTTGCTTACTCATATTTTAGATCATGCCTCCATGAAGATTTAATGGTCATGGGAATTTATATGGAACCTCTATCCCAACTAGGAAAAATGCTGACAAGGTTCCACCTACTCATAAAATGCAGCCTCAATACAGATCCCATAATCCTGAGTTTGCTGCTACTTTTGGCATTCCACCGGTCCCTATTATTCCTCCTTTAACTCCTTGGAGTGGTGATGTCCACACTCAATATTCATAGAGATATGTCTTTGATGTGATGTTTTGTTAGTCTATTTATATACTTTCTTAGATTGTGGCATCACAGTCTTGTCAATCTAATTATACTGGTCCAGTCACTATCAAATCTGATATCACATGGGTTGGTTAATTTATGAGACTTAATCCAACAATTTTATGGGTTCTAAGGTTGAGAAAGAACCTCAAGGGTTTGTGGACTAGATGTAAAAGATCTTCAGGTTTATGCATGATATAGATGCAAAAAGGGTAGAGTTTGTAGCTTATCAATTGAAATAGGTTTCATACCAATGGTATGGGGAGTAGGAAGAGTTGAGGGATGATGTAACACCCCAAATTTTTGGGGTAGACTTTGAAGTGTTGTTCTTACATGTGTAAACTACAACCCTATGATTTACTTTTGAATTCATGTGTCATGATCTTTATCCAAGTGTGTGAAGTGCTTTTGAGGTGAAAAATATTCATAGAAATTGCTTAGAACAAAGTTGATCTAAGAGCCTTTGATTCATCCAAAGTTTGGCATTTGATTCTACAAGGGTCTATTTTAAATGTGTTAACTTTTGATGTACAGAGAATTTTTCATCTAAAGATCCACCAAATTGTAGATTATTGAGTTATCTTTCCAACAATACTAATTTTTCCTTAATCTGATACCTGAGTGAAAATTTATGACCCTTTTCGTGAGAGGTAGTGAGGGTCGTGATAGCCCCCCACTGCGATGGCTAGTCAACCTGACTAGGGGACGAGCCACGATGGTTATTTCCACACAAAAAATTTAGAGGCGAAGGGGCATTTTAGTCCTTTCCCCTCAATCCTAGCCATCCAAACATGATTACAACTCAAAAGGGGTATTATTTGCCTATCTTCCTCACAACAACTCACGTAAAGACCCTTCTCTTTCCCTAATAACAATTCCAAACTTTTTCCTCTCAAGAATACAAGGATTGAATCTTCAATTTCAAGAATTCTTCAAGAATCCATTCAATTAAGGTATGTGGGGTTATGAACAAGGATTCTCCTTTCATAAGTGTGCCCAAAACTAGTTTTAAAGTAAAATTTACATGAATTTCAATTTAGGGTTCATACCCAAGTATCATTGTTTGAAGTTTGTGAAGTTACAAATGATTTAATTGTTGAATTGCATGTCTACTTTCTCAATTTTATGTGTGTGACTTGATTTCACATATTGAGAATTCAATTTCATTATCTTGACTAGAATTGTTAAAGTATTTCCAGATTATTAATGTTGGCATGAAGTTTGTTATGATTTGACATGATTTTCAAGCATGGGTTATAATCCATAAGTTTAAGTCTTGATATTTCAAGAAAGATAATGTTTAAGCATTCTTTGACAATCATGTATTCAGATTTTAAGAAAGATTTAATCTTTTGATCCTCAGCTAAGATATGGAATCCACACCGTTAGTTTATATTGCATTTTAAAATAGACAGATGCATGACTGGTTTTCATTATAAAAAGTTATGCTACTTTAAGGTGGATTTCCTACAGAATGAGCATATCAATAAGGGAGTAGTATTTAGCACTGAGTTGGGCATGTGACCTAGTTCACATGCCCCAGCACTACGAGCAAAGGTACGTTCAGATTATTCCGTATTTCTATAGATGTAGATATAGATTGTGATGGGGTCATTTTGCCGAGTTCCTTCGGCATGGTTCTCTCAAGCGCCCTAGTATACACTACTTGTTTTAACTCAGGTCCTACTCCTTCGCTAGAGTATGATAGCTCTCCCCAATGTGTACTTTTCCCCTCAGGGGAACTAGACATTGGACGCTATGATAGCTCACATAGTGTATGTCGGTTAGAAGAACCTTCCTAAGTCCTAAGAAAGAATAAAAGAACAATTTTTAGAAACTAAGTGTAAAGTCTCACAATTTTATTCAGATATCATTTTACATAAGAGATTAGCTATGAGATTTTAACTTTTAGTTTATGCATGATAAAGTTGAGTCTTTTACACTTAGCCTGCATAATTTAAAGTATACTCAACTCTAGTCATACTCATTCCACCAATAGAAAGAGTAAAAGTACATCTTTCAGAACTAAGTGTTATAACTCACCTGATTTATACAGTACTTTTTATTATTCATGATTTTTGATTTTTAGGTTTCAGTAATTCAAGCTCAAGGTGAGTTATTTACACTTAGCATGCATTATTTGAAATTTTTTACGAATATTTAGATGTTGTTTTACTTATGCATTCAACCTTACATACTCGGTATATTCTCAAAGTACTGATCAACTTATATGTCTATGTGCTACATTGTCTAATAATGTAGGTACAAGTTATAGTGAGCACATCATAATCAAACAGTTTGTTGCTTTCAGTCAGTAGGTGATGAGTATTTTTGATTCAAGGGATCGAGTAAGTCATAGTTCGAGTAGCATTTTATTTTCTTTATTAAGTCGTATTGATTAGGGATAGCTGAGGGTTATGTCTCAGCTACCTATAGTAGTATTAGTAGAGGCTTTATAAATAGTTAGTACAGTTGATGTGTTTGATTCAAATTTTGTTTTGTATAACCAAAGTTGTAATGATTTTAATCCAGTTTTGTATTGATCATATTAAGAAAAGATTTATCTTTTGTCATTTTTTCAAATTTAAATAATATATTTAGTTTCTTATGAGTTCTACAAGTATCATGGGTTAGATTAGGATCACTTGTGGTTCTAAGCCTCGTGTGATGTTCCGGGGGTAGTCTCGAGGTGTTACAAACTTAGTGGCAAATCCTAGAGTTCAAGTGTCTTAGGTTTTCTATGAAGTCGTGTCTAGTAGAGTCTTACGGAACGGTACGAAGATGGCTGTACTTTTCTTCGAGAGGCTGCAGGGCATTTAGGAAGTGTTTTCCTTATTTATGCTCTAGATGATGATGTAAAGTTGTTCTCTAAAAACATTCTTTCAATTCATGTGTTACTCTATATTCTCCAGCAATGTATTATTCTTGATATTACATGATTAATAAATTTCTAATTCCTCTAAGATAATGCTCTTAAATTTTATATCAGTAAATTCATAAGTCATATAAGGGGGCTTGAAAGGATCTTGCTAGTGTGTTATAAGTCCCTTAAGTTAAAAGTTTAAGCCCTTTTCCATATGAGTTTTTCAGTTAAGATAGAATAATATGTGCATTCATATTCCTCATTAACCCTTCAAGATAGATAATGCTCATGAGAGGAGATAGTATGAACGTATGTTGTTAAATAGAGTTTGCATTTGACGGATATTGCAACCTAGAGTGTTATGATTTATAAGTAGTAGAACCTTCTTATAGTTGGAAGTTTGGGGTTAGAGGTGTAGTGATAAGAAAGGTGGTAATGACGGTTGATCGAATGTATATAGATGAACTTTTGCATATGATCGAGTTAGTAGTAAGGTGATATATCCTCGCATGTTAGTTTAGTATAAGGTAGAGAAGGAGTTATTAGTTAAGGTGAATTGTTGTTTTCCTGAAGTAGGAAAGGAGTTATTGATGGTAGTTATTAAGTAAAAAAATTAGGTGATTGATGAAAGTATTTGGTGGTTGAGTATTGTTAATTTAGTCTTCTCTTGAGGATACAAAGATTTTAGTTGATAGTTATAGAGCTATGAAAGAAATTTAAGTGTATAGATGGGTGAATAATAGTGATGTGTAGAGGGGGGATGTACTAATGGATTATAATAATATAGGTCATACGATCATGATCAATTATTGTTATTATGAGGTTCTAGTGGACTAGTGTTTCTTGATACTTTATTCTATAGCTTTCAAGTGAGAATAGTATGTCAGGTTGGGTTGTAAATCATGTTTAATGCTAGATGCTAAGTTTGACCAATGGATGATCATTAAGGTAGAAATAATGATTGCTTGGTTAGTGATGCTGGTTATATGAAAGTGATCTAGTAGCCTTGAACAGTGTATGCAAGAGTTAAAGTTCAGTCATTTGTAATTAAGTATGTTGTAGAGGTGTGACCAAGGTGATATGGGGTTACATTTTTTTATAAGGTTATTACATGTTTTGTGTGGTTAATAGTACCCTTGAGTTCTAAGTGGAAGGAGGCTAGTTATATAGTATATGGTGTTGTTAATAGCTAAGTTAAGGAGTTATGGATTGGTAGGTTTGAGCCTTTTGGTTTGATCTTGATTTTCATTGTTTAGAAATATAAGTTTAGAGGTGTGATATTGGTAGGCTATGATAAAAGTAGTATGGTTCATTAAAGGTTTGGGGATATCCATGTTAAGTGTTAGAATCTAAGTTTGAATCTTTGAAGATTGAGCTAATACAAATAAGACTTGAAGCTCTAGATGATGTGCACTCCGGAAATGGTGATACTCATAAAGATTCTAAGTTAGTAAGTGTTCAAGTTATTATATGATTACCATTGGGGCTATATAAAGTTAAGAGTTGTATCTCAGAAGAAAGTATTAGCAGTGGGTTTTACATTTAAGAGTGTAGTCTTTTAGGGTGAGTTTATTATTTGTATGTATTTTTTATATCTCAGACTCTAGAGTAGAATGGTTGCAGTTAAGTTTTGAGTTTATTAAAGGGATCCACAAACTTAGAATGATGGGTTAAATCTAAGGGGGAGATGATAGAATAAGTAACCAAGTTAGGGTTTCAGATTCTAGTAGTGATACTAGTGTGTTCTAGAGCAACAATAAGGGAGGAAGGTACCTGACCCATTCTTATCTCAATGCCAATTATTTTACTTCAGTCATTATGATATCTACTCATGCCTTACATGTCATTTCCATGATCATAGCTTATATTCATGCACTTTCCATAGAATCATGTATGCTTCCAATCCTTAGTATGAGGAGTTCCAGTTCACTCAGCAGTACGAATCAAATTTCATAAATTTGTGAACTCCAAACTCAGGTCATGTAGTTCATGACTCATTTCCTTATGCTTCACAGTATGCTTAGTTCTTAGAACTCACAACGTTAGTTAAGTGTTCAAGTTATGTACAGTATTCTTTCATATTCAAGGTCCTTATGTTCTAATCCTTTAGTGACCTTTCCTTCTGAATTGATAATGGCGATGAGTAATTGTTTAGAGAGGAGAGAGTAAATGTCTCATGTTGTAAAAATATTATTGTGTGCTTGTTGTATCTCAGGTTATAAGTGTAAAGGATAATTGAGGCATATCTTTAATATATGTCATGGTTAGTTGAGAATTCTATGAGTGCCTTCCTAAGGATAATGCAAGAAAACTATTATTGAAAGAGGTTTAGAGAATACGAGAAATATGCTTTTATGGGTGTTTATTTGGATGTTAGTATGTAGTTATAATGATAGGCTTGAATGTAATCTTGGTATATAAGTGGATAGGTACATTGTGTGCTAGTGAATTCTTAGTAAGAGGATTGAATTTTGTTATTGAAGGGGTAGGAAGACTTATTCTTGCGATATGAAGTTTTGAAAATGCATGGGGTATTGAATTCATGGTTCATAGTAGTGTTATGGTGTTATGGGTAGTACTTTGTAGATTCAAGTAGGCTTGAACATAGTGAGAGAATTTAGTTTAGTTTAGACATTAGTAGATGGATTTATGAATGCCCTTGAGAGAACTATAAGTTAAATCAAATGAGTTTGGTATTTATGTGGAATAGTTTAACTAAAGGAGTATTTGAGAAGTGTTGCTAGGCTTGAAAGTAAGAAGTTGCATTTCCTAAAGCCTATTAATTCTATCCTAGCTTATGATTTATATGTCTATGCTCTATGCCATAGAGTTGTATCGGTGTTGTGATTCCTTAATTAGATGTCTTGTTCAAATCATGCCTAAATCTATCGCTTACTAATGTTATTAGAATTTCTTAGAAGAGTGTTGAAGAAATCCTCTATGTGAGTATGAGCAGTCAGTATGATCCAGTTCATATGGCCTGCAATCCAGTTTAGCAATCAAGTAGATAAGATCCTATAGATTTCCAAATTTCCATCTCGTCTTACTACCCAAAGTTTCTCAAGTAAGGCCATTCCATGAGGTAAAATATTCACATTCATGCAATTTACAAACTCAGCTCAGTCCTTCCATCATGTTTTAGATTCAACTATTTAGTCAAGATTCAGTTCATAAGTGTTCAATGCATAATCTCAGTTTTCAAGTATTCCAGCTCAGACAGTGTAATATCCCTTGTACGAACTTGATCTTATTATCTTATGATTCGTTATTACATTGCATTATTTATCACTTCACAATTCTATATGTATGGTTGTATCATGAATATTTCAAGTGATTTCTGAACTCTCAGCATGAATCAGCTCCTTACAGTCACTAGAGTCAAGTCAGCTCAGAAATCAATTTCATGATAAAGTTATAATTTTTTAGCTTATCTATATCCTTCATTACCATACATGTGATGTGTGCATCATTCCTTAGTTATAAGACTTCAACGAGTTCTATCCATCATTCGAGGACAAATAATTTCAAGGGGGAGATAATATAATACTCCGTATTTTTGGGCTAGACTTTGAAGCGTCATTCTCATGTGAGTAAACTATAATCCCATGATTTCCTTTGAATTCATGTGTCATGATATTTATCCTAGTGTGTGAAGTACTTTCGAGGTGAAAAATGTTCATAGAAATCTTTTAGAACAAAGTTGAGCTACGAGCCTTTGATTCGTCAAAAGTTTGATATTTGATCGTACAAGGGTCAACTTTGAACATGTATAACTTTTGATATATGTAGAATTTTTCATATCAGGATCAATCAAATTGTATATGATTGGGTTAGCTTTCCAATGATACTAATTTCACCTTAATCCGATACCTGAGTGAAAAGTTATGACCTTTTTCGTGAAAGGCAGTAAGGGGTCACATAGCCCCGCACCGTGATGGCTAGTCAACCTGAATAGGGGTGGTGCCATGATGGTTATTTCTACAGGAAAAAGAGGCCAAGGGGGTACTTTAGCCTTTACCCTCAATCCCAGCCACACAAACACGATTTATAACTTTTAAAGGGGCATTATTTGCCCATCTTCCTCACGACGACTCACGTAAAAAGACTCCCCTTTCCCTAAGAACAATTTCAAGCTTTTTCCTCTCAAGACACAAGGATTCAAGATTCAATTTCAAGATTTTTTTTAAGAATCCATTCAATTAAGGTATGTGGGGTTATGAACAAGGATACTCCTTCATCCTTGTGCCCAAAACTAAATTTAAGGTTGAATTTAGATGAATGTCAATTTAGGATTCATACCCCATTATCATTATTTGAAGTTTATGCAGTTATAAGTGATTTAAGTGTTGAATTTCATATCTACTTTCATAAGTTAATACGTGTTACTTGATTTCACATATTGAGAATTGAATTTCATTATCTTGACTAGAATTGTTAAAGTATTTCAAGATTATTAATGTTGAGCATGAAGTTTGTTGTGATTTGACATGATTTTCTAGCATGGGGTGTAAGCCCTATGTTTAAGACTTGATAATTCAAGAAAGATGATGTTTAAGCATTCTTTGATAAGCATGTATTCAGGTTTTAAGAAATATTTGATTGCTTGATCCTCATCTAAGATATAGAATCCACACACTTAGTTTTGATCATAATTTTAAACTGATAGATGCATAACTGGTTTTCATTATAAACCCTTATGCTACTTTAAGGTGGGTTTCCTACAAAATGATCATATTAGTAAGAAAGTAGTATTTAGCACCGAGTTGGGTATGTGTCCTAGTTCAGATGCCCCAGAACTTTGAGCCAATGTAGGTTCACATTATTTCCCATTTATATGGATGCAGATACAGATTATGATCACTTAGTCCTACTCCTTGGTGAGAGTATGGACACTCTCCCTAACGTAAGCTTTCCCCCTCAAAGGAACTAGACATTAGAAACCATGATAGCTCACATGGTGTATGTCATTTAGAAGAACCTCCCTATATCCTAAGACAAAATAAAAGAACAACTTTTAGAAACTAAGTGTAAAGGTCCACAATTTTATTCGGATATCGTTTTACATAAGACATTAGCTATGAGATTTCAGCTTTCAGTTTATGTATGATAAAGGTGAGTCTTTTACAATTAGCCTGCAAGATTTGAAAGTATACTCAACTTCAGTCCTACTCATTCCACCAATAGAAAGAGTAAAAATACAGCTTTTAGAACTAAGTGTTACAGCTCACAAGATTTATATAGTATGCTTTTATTATTCATGAGTTTTCATTTTTAGCTTTCAGTAATTCAAGCTCAAGGTGAGTCATTTACCCTTAGCATGCATTATTTGAAAGTTATTATGAATATTCAGTTATTATTTTACTTACGGATTTACCCCACATACTCAGTACATTCTAGAAGTACTAATCCACATGTATGTCTATGTCATTTATTGTCTCATAATGTTGGTACAAGTTGTAGTACGTACATCATAATCAAACAGTTTATAGCTTCCAGTCAGCAGGTGATGAGTCCTTTTAATTTGAGGGCTCGAGTCAGTAATAGTTTTTGTAGAATATTATTTTATTTATTCAGTCGTATTGATTAGGGATAGTTGGGGGTCATGTCCTGGATATCTATAGTCAGTATTAGTAGAGGCTTTATGGGCAGTCAGTAGAGTTAATGTATTTGATTCCAGTTTTGTTTTATATAAGCAGAGTTGTAATCATTTTAATCCAGTTTTGTATTGATAGTATTCAGAAAAGATTTATCTTCTGCTATTTATTTTAGATTTATGTTAATATATTTAGCTACTCACGAGTTAAGACAAGTATCATAGGTTAAATTAGGATAATTTGTGGTTCTAAGCACCGTGTGATGTCTATGGCGTAGTCTCAGGGCGTTACAGGTGAAGATGCTGAGCCAGTAGTGTGGGAAGAATTCTTGAGCACTTTTCTTGAACACTTCTTCCCCCATGAGTTGCAAGAGGCTATGACTTAGGGGTTTATGAATCTGAAGCAAGGTAATATGAATGTTAAGGAGTAAACATTGAAGTTCACCCAACTGTACCACTATGTCCTTGAGCTTGCGTCTAATATAATGATCCAAATGAGGAAGTTTGCTTTAGGTCTTCCCTGTGGTGCTAGAGTGTAAGGTTGCTATTCTAAATAGTGACTTAGACATATCTATGCTAGTGGTTTAGATGCAATATGTGGATGATAAGAGAAGGAAGTAGGTAGAAATAGAGCAAGATAGAGTAAGAATACTAGGTACGCAGAGGAGGATACGAGCCAACAAAATAGTAGGAAAGGGGGTAGGCATTGGGCCAAGAAGAAGACTTGGGGAAATTCTTATCCTTCAGCTATGTAAAGAAACAAAGGTACCCCCGGACGTTACACGATTCTTATGTATACGAATAGGTCAAACTAACCCATGATATCGGCTCAACATTGACCTCTCATAAATGTATACTTAAAACATGACCGAAAATTGGAGAAAGACTCATCATATTAAGTCTTGACAAGCCTCTAATGTAATGACTGAAGAAATTCCTCTCTCGGTTCTAACACTACTCCCAAAACATATATGCTCATAAACCTTAAAATAGCATATGGGTTTAAAAACTGAAAACCAACTATGCTTTTCTTATTTAAATCATATTAATGAAGAAACTTATGGAGTTCAGGTCTTATTTGAGATCATAAGATCAAAACTGAACTTTAATCATGCTGTAGTACTTGTAAATTAAACTTATAAGCTTGAACTTCTTGTAAACTCAATAACTTATGCTTAAAATTGAAATCATTCTTTACCTCATAGAAACTTCTTATCAAAATATCAAACTCAATGCTCAGATTGATATCCATTATCAACTCACCAAACTTCACGTAAAAATAATAAAATTCGTCTCATAATAGTAATCATGTAAGTAAAAACATGAGTAAAGATAAATTCTTGTACAAACTGAACCTTAAATCATATGGTAAAGCCATAATCTCAAAAACATGAAAATTAAGTATGGACCCTAACTGAAATCTCATAAATTCCATTGTAGAATCAAAGTTTTTAAGAACAAGGATGAAAGATTATCCTTGTTCAAACCCAACATACCAAAGTTTAGGGAATATCTTTAAGGAGGCTTGAATTGGAACCTTAGGAGTTAAACTTTTGAAAGAAGCTCTGCCTCTTTATTCTTGAGAGTGTAGAGAAGAACGAGCTTTGGAAACTAGCTAAGAATGGGAAAATAATGTTTATTGGATAATTTAATTTGTGTAAAAGGAATTTGAGGTGAGGAAAAGATCAAATTACCCCTAAGGAAACTAAAAAAATGTAGGAATTTTTCAGCTGACATCTAGGTTGACAACTCGTCAGTTTGGTGACAACTCGTTAGCCTAGTCATTAATCTCTAGCTAGATTTTGCCATTTACTGGTTAATGTTGATGACTTGATTTGATGGATCATCACCTAGTCCATGGCTTTCCAACTTAGTTTTCACCTAGTTGACAGCTCGTCAACTTAGTCATCACCTTCTAACAGACAAATACTCCTAAGTAAAATAAGCATCACATTCTACCCCAATATCGGATTAAGGTGAAATTAGATGTGTTGGAAAGAATACTCGAATATTTTTCCTATGATATATAGTAATCCAACTAAATAATTATATTCTAGGAGTAATTGACATTTAAATTTGACCCAAGTAGGGAAGTCTACTAAAACTGAATCGATAGAAAAGCTCTCAACTCAACTTTGAGTTAGGAGATTTTTGTGACCTTAATCCATCTTCAATAATGCTACCTTAGTGTATATTTGATCATTACACTTATATTGACATGGAAATCATTGGGTTTAGGTATATACACATAGGAAAGATTGTTTGAATTCTAGCCCAAAAATATGGGGTGTTACATTATCTCCCACTTGGAATTATTCATCCTATAATGAAGACTGAGATGAGAAAAAGGCTTATTTTTATCTACAATTGAATTACTCACCCCAAGAACACACATAAAAAACAATGAAAGCTACATATGAACCAAATAGGTCGAACTAATTTGAGTAAGGATGTTAGTGAGTAGAATAGATTAAATGGGAATTCTTACCTCAGGCTTACTCTGTACTAGGAGTAAATAGGTTAGGGTATCGAATCATTATATCATCTTCTGCTTCACATATTGCTCCCTCAACTTACTAATTTCTCCAAATAACTTTTACTAAATCCACATACTTATTCCTTAGCCTTTGAACTTTTTGATCAAGAATTTCAACTGGGACTTTCTCATAGGATAAACAATCCTTGACTCCAACACTTTCTATGGTGACTACTAAGGATGGGTCCCCAATGCACTTCTTTAACATTGAAACATGGAAAAAAGGAGGGACGAAGACTATTTCAGGTAGAAGATCTAACTTATAAGCAACTTCTCCAACATACCGTACTATTTCATAAGGACCAATAAATTGGGGACTAAGCTTTCCTTTTTTCCCAAATTTCATCATCCCCTTCATGGGTGATATTTTAAGAACACCCAATTACCCACTTCAAACTTTAGTTCTCTCTTCCTTACATCTACATACAATTTCTGGTGACTTTGAATGGTCCTCAACCTCTCATGAATTAACTAGACCTTTTCTATAGCTTTAAGAACAGAATTTGGCCCAACCAAGGTCGCTTCACCAACTTTCAACCAATCTATAGGTGACCTATATCTATGACCATACAGTGCTTTGAATGGATCCATCCAAATACTAGCATGATAACTACTATAATAGGCAAACTCAATCAAAGGTAAATGATCATCCCTACTTCCCTTAAATTCTATCATACAAGATCTCAACATAGCTTTCATTGTGTGAATTATACATTTATCCTGACCTTCTGTCTGCAGATAAAAAGCCGTACTAAGCTTCACCTTTATACCAAGGTCTTTCTAAAATAACTGCCAAAACTATGAAATGAATCATGGAACTCTATTTAAAATAATGGAAAAGGGAATCCCATAGAGCCTTACTAGCTTGTGAATATACATCTTAGCATAATCTTATGTTGTATCTGAAGTCTTAATAGGTAAATAGGCTTACTTGGTCATTTGATCCATGATGACTTAAATTGAATCATGCTAACGTCTGGTGAAAGGAATTCCAGTAACAAAATCATGTTAATGACCGAATTTCAATATCCTATAGTGTACCTCCAGGCCTTTGTGTTCAATCTTTACCTGCTAACAATTGGCACACTTGGCCATAAAATCTGATATGTCCCTTTTAATACTATTCCACTAATAAATTTTTGGCAAGTTGTGGTACAACTTAGTAGCACCAGGGTGAATCAAATACTTCAAATTGTGAGCCTCTAATAATATTCTTTCTCTCAACCCATCCACATTAGGGACATAAGGAGAAACTTGATAGTGAAGTTCACCATCTCCCAATTGGGATAAAACATCAACCTTCTGATGTTGAGCTGCATCCAATATATGGCTATGTATGGGATCACTGCGCTGCTTCTCCTTCACTTCCACCACTAAAGACAATTCTGAACTATTCTGGACCGCTACTCCCCCATCATCGATAGCAAGCAAACATACACCTATATGAGCTAGTCTATGCACTTCCTTGGATAACTCTCATTCTTCTTTCTTCACATGAGCCACACTACCCATAGAAAACCTACTCAGCATATCTTCTACCATATTTTTCTTAACCATATGGTAAAGCACATTTATGTCTTAATATTCCACAACTCCAACCACCTCCTTTGATAAAGATTCAAATCCTATTGCATAAATACATATTGGATACTTTGATGATCAATGAAAATGTCAACATGGACACCACATAAGTAGTACCTCTAAATCTTCAAATCAAACACAATAGCTAACTCTAAATCATGGGTTAGATTATTATATTCATAATTTTTAAGATGTTTGGAGGCATAGGATATTATCCTCCCACTTTTCATCAAAACACAACCTAACACAACTCTAAACGCATCATAATACACCATAAATCTGTCCAACCCCTTTGACAAGGCTAACACTGGAGCTAAAGTCAGTCTATACTTTAACTCTTGAAAACTCTTATCACATTTATCTGACCATATAAACTTCGCCTTTTTTGTCAACCTAAGTAATGGTGCATATATTAAGGAAAACCCTCAACAAACCTCCTATAGTAATTGGATAAATCTAGAAAACTCTAGCTATTGAATTGATTAATGGGCCTAGGATAATACTTTACTACATCAGTCTTCTAAGGTTCTGCATGAATACCAACCCTGAAAATAACATTCCCCAAAAATGTAACAGACTTTAACCAAAATTTCCACTAACTAAACTTTGCATAAAGGTGATGATCCTTAAGGGTATACAATGTTGTTATCAAATAATCTACATGCTTCTCCTCACTCCGAGAATATACGAGTATGTCATCTCTGAAAAAATGACAAACATGTCCAAGTACTTCTTGAAGACCCTATTCGTCAAATCCATAAAGGCTGTAGGAGCATTTGTTAGTCCAAGAGACATAACCACAAACTCAAAATGACCATATCGGGTTCAAAAGGCAGTCTTCAGGATGTCATGCTCCCCAAACGTCAACTGGTGATACCCAAATGTGATATCAATCTTTGAAAACCAATGGGCACCCCAAAGATGATAAAATAAATTATCAATTCTAGGAATGGGGTACTTATTCTTGATGGTGACCTTGTTTAACTGTCTTTAGTCTATACACATTCTAATAGTGCAATCCTTCTTGCACATAAAAATTATTGGAGCATCCCATGGGGAAACACTAGGTCTGAGGAATCCCTTATCTAAGATGTTCTTAAGTCGCTCTTTCAATTCTTTAAGCTCGGTCAGAACCATACGATAGGGAGTGTGAGACCCTTAAAAATTTTTACTATTTTAATTTTAACCCTTTCATGTCCAGAACACTAATTTTTGACTTGAATCATGATTATGGATACAAATAGAGTGTATCGAAAGAGTTTTGGATATTTTAGAAAGGTTTTGGGGTTATTTTGGAATTCCGAGGTAGTAAGCCTCTATATTTTGGACATTCCATAGAGGTTAGCCTTCGTGATTTTAATATGGCATGGAGGTAGTTTGACTCCACGATAAGACTGTGTCACAAAGTATAACCTCTGCAATAATGGAGTGTCTAGTAGGATAACTTTTGTGATAATTCAGTGCCACAGTTATGTTGTAAATTTTTGTTATTTTTTTCACTTCAGAGCGAGGGTATTTGGGTCTTCTCACCTTTTCCATGACCGTTAAACATAAAAGTGACCCTTTTCCATTAGTTTTCAAAGATGAAAAGCTACGTTATCACTCCCAAACACAAAACCAAGAACATTCAAAGGTTTCTATGTGTATTCATCAATCAAGCTCTAAACTACGAATTGCTTATAAACTTTTGTGTATTTCAGGCATGTATCTCTCTCCCTAAACATATGCTATTATTATGGAATAAATCTGTTTGATTTTCACAAGTTTTTGATATTGGATTTTGAATGATGGGTTGATGGTTTTGATAACTATTGATTAAATTGTTATTTTCATATTTTATGTACAATTGCTTATGCTTTATTGATGGTTTGTGAAATCATGGTGTGCATGGGTATGGTGATGGAATAGGAGTCTTGGATTACCCAAAATAATTGGATATTTGGTATTGGAATTGATAAGAACCTCAACCTACTTGTATAATTGGTTTTGAAATATGAGCTCATAAGGATTTGTCCATTTCTAATGCATTGTACAAATGACTTTATGGATATGAATGATTTTCGAAAACCTTGGGGATTATGGATTCATCCAAGTTGATGAATAATGGAGTTTAAGGTCGTGGATTCCCTGAGTGATGGCATATTGATATATGCTTGCAAGCTTTTGTCAGTATGACGATACACCACTTGATAATGCCTTAATGATACACTCTGTGATTGAATGAATAGGTTATGTTCAAATGCTTAATTGGGATTAAATAGCTTTATGCAACTTTCTGTGAAGGTAGAGGCCCAAAGTAGACTAATATTGGAAACCACATTTGTCGGCATGAGGGTTTTGATAACCATGTGCATGTGTAACATTATATATATTTGTACCCTAGATAGCATAGGGTCATTAATTCTTCGACTTTCAGGATATCTCTAGTTCATGTGGCTACACGTACTGGGTCCCTTTTAGTAGGGTGAGCCAAACCCATATAGCTTGTTGATGTTTTTATAATAGCAGAGCTATACAATCCAGGTTAATGTTTTAAACCTCATGTCAAACTTTGTTCCCTATCACAACATCTTATATATATGTACATGAATGTGCGCATATAATTTTTGGACTAATTTTTACTTGGCATTATTTTATCCTTTATCTTTGAGTTACATGCTAGCGCTCACCCCGCTAACTGTCTTAGGATCTATATTGTTTCATAATGTAGGGCCCGAAGATACTTTATTTCCCCCTGTAAAGTATTTGTTTGATTAGCATATCCATTGAGTTGCTATGATATGGTGAGCCTCCATTCTTCAGAAGACATTATCATTTTATCATTCTTCCTTTATTGATTCAATACTTATAGATTATTTTGGTCATGGTTCGGGACATGTCCTGACCTATTTAATATTTGATATTCTAAGTTAGAGGCTTCTGTAGATAACTATGGATTAGGATTTTTGTTTGGGATCATAGAACTATATATTGTTTTATTTAGATTTTATATGTTTATTTGAATTGCTTCCACTATTACATCTTTTGCATTTTGTTGGCTAGGCTAATAAGGTGGTGGTCTCCAGTCCTCGGTGGACTTGAGATACCCATCATGGCTAGGGCCTGGTTTGGGTCGTTACAAGCTTGGTATCAGAGCCTATATTCAGGGTTATTTGGTGTCCACAAAGGCATGTCGAGTAGAGTTCTTTTAGTGGGTGTGTAGCATGCCACACTTATAATGAGAAGGCTACAAGGAATTTAGGTAATGTTTTCCTTTCTTGTGTTCTATTTTGGGGTATATATTCTAGTGTCATGAATTCTCTCTAACTCCCAGTTTGCTTGCATTTCAGATCATGCCTCTTTGAAGATCTGAAAATCGTAGAAACTCTACTAGGAACTTTGTCCTACTGAGGGAAATATGGAGGGAACTTATCCCTCTTATGGAGTACAGACCCGGTCTAGGGTCCCTGTGAAACACCTTGGATTTTTGGTCCTTTTGAAAATTTTTTGAAATTTTATCCTCACGATCTTGAATATGACTCACCCTATGAGTCGTAAGGTGACTATACAGGTCATAGAACCCTAGTCATAAGATGGTCAGTGAGATTTGCTTCAGTTAGTGTTTTGGTGAAGACTTGGGGATAACAAGTCATAACGACTCCATACGAGTTGTAAGGTGGAAATCATAGGGTGTACGATGTATGCCATAATAATTCCTGTCTTGGGTACGGAAGGATGGTACGAGTCATTTGGCCTAGATATGAGTCATATGGTACGACTCATAACCAGACCAGTAAAGGGCCTTGGTGGCTCTATTCTGATTACGACTCATAGAGATGATGGACAAAATGAAGAAGAACATGAGGTAACACTTTCTGAAATTAAGGAAAACTTAGATAACTAATCTACTAGAAAGATAAATAAACTTATAAGAGTGTTGATTGACACTGTGTATGAATTGACTACTGAGAAAAATCTATAGAAGAGAAAGTAGAAAATCAAGAGCCTGAATCTATTGCTTTAACCCTCCAGATATCTGAAATAGAAGAATTGTTCACAAAATTAAAATCTGAAAATTTGAGTTTAATATGCCAACTGGAGAAAGTAAATGGCTTTGATGATAAAGGGAAGAAAGAAGCTTCAAGGCTTCAAATTGCGCTTGAGAAAAATTAAGGGGTTCCCAAAATTACCTTATGGTTTTCCTCCATAAGAATGGAGAATTAGAAAGTGACTTGATTTGTATAAGGGATGAACTTAACAAATCACTAAAATGAACCACATCCTCTTAAATCCTTTCTAATTTAACTGGTCAAAATGTTAATAATGGTAAAGGGCTTGCATATCAATATAAAACCCAATCACTTGGGGAATAAGGGAAAATTGTTCATGGATTAGAAATAGGGTCCACAAACCTCTATGTTCTCATTATGGAAGAGATGGAAACTTTAATAAAAATAGTTAGTTTTGGCTTTGAGCTAAGATAAGCAGTATTAAATACATTTATAAGGAGAACTATTATCCTAAGGGTTTCATGCATTTTTAAAATATGAATAAGAACTCTCTACCTAGATGGGCCAACAAAGATTTCATCACATCATTGTCTTCCTATTGGGAACTCAAGCTCAAGTGGGTTCCTAAATCTAACAAATGACTATGTTTGTAGGTAAGAGGAAGGGAATGCAGTAATAATTGGTTCATAGATAGCGGATTTTCAAAGCATATGATAGAGATGATGGACTGCTTTCTTTCTCTCAACATACTTCAAGGTGGAGGTGTATCTTTTGGAAATGGTAAAAACGGATATATTCATGGTGTGGGAAAGATTGGAAAATCACCCGATCAAGCCATAGAAGGTATGTATTATGTGAACAGGCTAAAGTAAAGTCATTTAAGTATTTCTCAAATCTGTGACAAAGGTAATGAGGTTAAATTCTTCGCTGATGGATGTACAGTGTCAAGCTTTAAGTCTGGGAGAGTTATTCCCAAATCCAAGAGGATAAAAAAATATGTATGAGGCTGATTTAAAGTCTGTGGCTAATAGGGAATTAACTTTCTTAGATGTTCAAAGTGAAGATGTTGAATTATGGCATAGAAGGTTGGGACATGTAAGTTCCTCTTTGCTAAACAAGTTGATTTCAAAGGTCCTAGTCCATGGCATGCTAAAGCTTAAAATTATAGACAACAAGTTTTGTAATGCCTGTGTTAAGGGCGAAAAACCCAGGTCTTCTTTTCAGTTAAAGAAGCAGGTTCGTACTTCTAGACCCCTTGAGATATTGCATATGGATCTTTGGGGACCTATTAAATTCCAAAGTAGCGTAGGAACACATTATGTATTTTTCATTGTGGATGACTACTTCAGGTTCACCTGGACAATATTTTTGAGAACCGAGGGTGAAAACTATGAGGTTCTGGTTACTTTTGCCAAGCAAATTCAAATGAAGATAAAACACTAAATTCAGATTTGATCATGGAATTAAATTTAAGAACTCCCAAGTTTTAGGATTCTATGTTGAAAATGGAATCAGTCATAACTTATCTACTTCAAAGACTCCTCAAAAAAATGGAGTTATTGAAAAAAAGAACAGAACTCTCATAGATATTGCCAGGACCATGCTGATTGATAGTGGGCTTTCAATAAACTTTTGGGCTGAAGTTGTAAATACTACTTGCTATGTGACAAATTGGTGCTTGATTAGATCACTCTTAAGTAAGACCACTTATTAGCTCATGTTCAATAAAAATCCTAAACATGAGTACTTCATACCTTTTGGGTGCAAATGGTTTGTTTTAAATAATAGGAAGAATGATCTAGGAAAGTTTGGCTCTAAAAGTGATGAATTAGTATTTGTGGTCTATTCATCAACAAACAAAGCATACAGAGTTTTGAATTAAGGTACTCTGTGTGTTTAAAAAAGTGTGCATGCAGTCTTTGATGAGTCAGGAAAGCTAATGAATCCAGTTGATGGTGAAGAATCAAAAATTGAAGAACTCAATCCTTTTCAAAGGAATGATATTAATGAAGATGATGGTTAAGAACTAAATAATACAAATAAGAATGATGAAAGTGATGGTGATCTAGAATCTCATTCACAGGCCCTAGCTCTAGTAGAAGAACACCAAGAAGGGTCTAATCAAATTTCACAGGGAAATGGTCCTTATGGAACTCATCTCAGAAGGTTGAATTGGAGGAACAAATCCTCTCATCCACTTAATAATCTAACTGCACCCTTGGAATCTAGAGTCCAAAAAAGAACTCAAGCTAAAAATGTCATGGCATTTTTAGCATTTTTGTCCAAAATTAAGCCAAAAATGTGAAGAACATGTTGAGGCTGGGGTTGATCAAAATAACCTGACCTTCTAGATAAATTAATTCTTCTCCCTAAAATTTGTTATGATCAGGAGAAAGGTATCCTCGTTAAAGTAGGTACATCTTAGTATAACTCAGTACCATACCTTTATAGGTATACACCAATGGGAATAACTTTTGTAGATGACTAATGTGACTTTCACAAAATTGAGGATTCTCTTAAGAAAGAGAGGGACCTAGCCCATCTATGAGGTTAGTACCAAAATAGTGTGCTTTAAAATTTGTAAAATTCTATTTCAAAATTCACACGTCTTTTCTTCTCAGTCTAAAAGTTGTTAATTCTTAACAAGGTAAAGAGTCGCACCTATTAGAGTCAGACATGTCATTTCAAAAAGGCAAAATTTAAATGACAATGGTCACCTCTTTTAATTACAAAATCAACCCTTTTTATATTTTATTTCATCCTCCTTTAAATTAATTCAAATCATCTTTCTCAATTGTTCTTTATATCAGAATTAAATTGATCCTATTCTCCCTCTCTCACAAAAAACATGAAATGGTAGACATTTCTACTTTCTCAACTCCCATTAAGGATCCAGTAGTCAATAAGCCCCAAAAAGTCAATCTAAAAAATCCCAAATCGAAAATTCTAATCCTTTAATGCGCAGAACCATAGAAGACGTCTCCTTAAGTCCTCAGCAAGAACCTGTATTACTTAATACTTTTCAAAAATTCTAAAACCCATAAATGAGTCTGTCCCCGTCAAAACTCTCAACCAACAAAATTTCTGCTAAGTCAACCTTAGTATAGGATCTACATCTAGGTTTTGGTTCTCTAATTGAACAAAAAATCTCTCACTCCAAAGTTTTTTTTTCCTCAAAAGAACTAAAATTACCTAAAGACTCTCAAATCCTTATTTCATCTAAATAACTAGAGAAAACAAAAATCTTTAAAAACCCTACAAGGGCCTAGTTCCCCTAATCCTTCAGTGTCAAACCCCATGTTTGCCTAACTATATAAGAAAGAAATACTAGTAAAGAGGTCTGGTTTTTACATCAATGTGAATTGGGAAGCTGAAAACTTACTTTTGCTTGCAAATAATCCCAAGGAAAGCTCCTTTAGTGTAGAAAAGTAAGAAGCAGGTGAAAATTCTATTGTGGAAAAATATAGAGAGTTTATGTTACCTCTAAATAAGGAGGATGAGGCAGATGATAATAAACTGCCTTTGAGGTGGTCTGTGCAGAAATAAAAGGGTAGCAAATGTACGGAGAAAGTGGTTGATTTTGGTACAAATGTTTCTAGATCATATTATACTAAGGGATCTAAAAAAGTTGTTAGTGGATGCAATGAAGGCGAGCAAGTGTTCAACCACTAAGAGAAGAAGACTTAAGAAAGCTATTATAGTGGAGGAGGAAATGTTAAAGTTGTATAGGTTCGAGAGGGTGAGGAAATTGATCCTAATGTTGTTGCTGCAACATAGAAATAAAGAAATGAAATTCATGTTGTAGGAAGGAACAGGTCCTCGCGTTCAAAGTTTGGTAGCCTTGTAGGAATTAAATAGAAACAAATTGCTATTAAGAAGAATAAAGTCTCTGAGGGACCTGGTCCTAAAAAGAGAAAAGCTATTGAAAAAGAATTAAGAAGTGATTCCAAAAGAAGAAGAAAGGAAAAAAGAAAAGAAAGAAGGGTCTAGAAAGCAAAGGAATGAAATTTTGAAAACTTAGAAAGTCTTGTGTGGTAGAGTGTTTAATCCCAAGATTTATGAGAAACCTGGCATAGTAGAGTTGGTGGAATATGTTAAACACTAGGGATAGTTACACCTCTTAGAGGAACCAGCTCCTATGGTTTTTGAAGAGTTAGTAAGAGAATTCTATTATATAATAAATTGCTTAAATGATAGGTTAAGCCTAAAAAACTAGATGAAGAGGCACTAGGACAAATTCTAGGCATGCCTATTATGGGTATGAGGACTATTGTGAAACAACAACCCTCAACTGAGTTCATGATTGATGCTTTAAATGTGGGAGGGACATTAGTAGCTGCGATGATCATGGAATTTCTCATAAGTGAGTTTCAGTTGGTTTTTGTATTTGTCAACAAGGTTATTCTCCCAAGGCCAGAGAAGATGAGTATAGCCTCTGCTTTTGATCTATTTCTAATAGAGTGTTTGAGTAAATTTGAACTGATAAATTTCGTTTCTCTTATGATAAAGAACATTAATAATGTGGTCAATGAGAAGGAAAGAAGACATGAGATGTCTTATGTGAACCTCTTGAACAAGGTTTTTAATCACTTTGGAGTGTTTGGGACTAAAAACACTCCTGGAACAGTCAAATAAAATCTTAGTCTAACAACATTAGAAGAAAATAAATGCATTAAAGGAAAAGTGGGAACTATGTCCTAAATGTAAAAGCTATTGTCTACTCAGGAAAACTTAAGCAAGGAAATAAAGGAGATGAGGATTAAGTTAGCTTCTAAGGATGATGATATATTGCACTTGAAGATGCAAAATGAAAATTTATACTTAGAAGGACCTGGTGCTACTGAGGTACTTGTAGCAGAGAATGGAATGCCCTAGACCAAGATAACAGAACTCAATAAGGAGGTTCAATATCTAAACACAGAAGTTAAAGACCTCACTAAGAAATTATTGAATGCTCACGCTATAGAGAGCTCTAGAATAGAGTTGTTGGTCAAATCCTTCTCCCTTAAGACTCCCGCTACCCAAGTCCTATCATCCTTGTGTCACCCCTGTGTCAGTTTTTAGTTCTTGTTTATAGTGTGGCTTTTGATGAATTAGTTATTTTATATTTATTTTGGTATGCTTTAATGGTACTTATCTCTTTTAAAATTGAATGAATCCTTTGTTTGTGTGTTGCATCTGTTTCTTTTTTATCTTGAAAGTGTTCTTTATTTTAATGTTTCCCTAGTGGCCATGATTTAACTAACTTTTACTTATTTTGCTCTTGGATTACTATTTTTTCTTTTTAATTATGCAAAAAGAGGAAATACTGAATTCATGTGGTAGGGACCAGGTGTGTGTTCTGTGATGTGTTACAAAATAGGCACCAGGTGTGTATGTCTTGAATGTTATGGTAAAACATGATTGCATATTGATAGAGAGGAGAATGTTCTTATTAATAGGGGAAAGAATTTTGGTGCATGAAGATAGGGGAAAGCATGGTACATAATGATGGGGGGAACATTCATTTATGGTTGAATGAGATAAATAAACATTGATGCTAAAATATTTGTCGTTATTTTTTCATCATCCAAAATGGGGGAAATTTCAATCTTATTTTAATAATGATTAACTGACAACAAGAGATAAGGTCCTTGGGTCTTCATGAATTCAGTACAACTGTCATGATCCCGCACAATTTTGTTTGCTAGAGTAACAAAATGTGTAGGTGATCTTGTACCTATCAAGACACCTAACCCAATCATATTTTTACCCTAATGCTTATATATGCCATAAATTGGAAAGAATGATCCCCAATATATAGTTTTTCCAATATGATTGTTTAAGAGAGAAATAGGTGAAAACTCAAATATTGATTAAGTCCCAAGATTTTGTGTGTTGAGAGAGTATGTGTTATTGAGTCCAGTCTTGTTCCGTAATTGAATTACTCATGTTATAAGAGTAATGATTTTCTTATGCTTGTTGAGTGCTTAGGTAGATTTACCTGAGTATGATATTGGTCAAAGTTAATCGATATTGAGGTGAATTCTTAGCAGAGTTGTCAAGGTAGGTTTGTAATAGAGTTATTGAAAACTGGTAGAGCTTAGAGTTAAGTTCCCATTGGGTCTGTAATTAAGAGTTTGATTATAGTTGATTGTTGAGTCCTTGTGAGGGTAAACCATGATTTTTCCTCTCTTGAGCAAGGCGGATTACATATTAAATCTTTGTGTTCTTTAATTTCTAGAAAAGTGTTAGTTTCCTACTACTTTTCTATTTTATTTTTTGTGTCTGAATCTAAGGGACCTGGTCCCTTATAATGTGGTGCAACCCCCAACGTTTCAATACTTCTTCATAAGGAATCTATTCATCCTAGTATTTCCCGGTACTCCTTTTCTTTTTGTAAATAAGAAGGATGGGACTTTGAAGATGTGTATAGATTATCAGTAGTTCAATGAGGTTACCATAAAGATTAAGTATCCTCTTACTAGGATTGGTGATCTCTTTGACTAGCTCCAGGGTGCTAGATGTTTTTCTATGGTTGACCTTTATTCGGGTTACCACTAATTTAAGATTAGGGAGGTTGATATTCTCAAGACTACTTTTCCAACCTGGTATGGCCACTATGAATTCTTGGTTATGTCATTTGTGTAGACAAACGCCTCAACTGTATTTATGAACCTTATGAATTAGGTGTTTAGACAATTTTTGGATCTATTTGTGATAGTGTATATTGATGATATCTTGGTGTATTCTAAGAGTAAGAAGGGATATATCAATCACCTCCATATTGTGTTGCAATCTCTTAAGGATAAAGTTGTACAGTGAATTATTTAAGTATATCAAGTTATATGCTAAATTCTCTAAGTGTTAGTTTTGGTTGGATGCGGTGAACTTTCTTGGGCATGATTTTTCTACTGAGAAGATCAAGGTGGATCCACAAAAAGTTGAGGCGATTAAGAAGTGGCCTATTCCCAAGACTCCAAAAGACATTTGGAGCTTCTTAGGCTTGGCGAGGGTATTATAAGAGGTTTGTTGAGAGTTTTTCAGCTATTGTTGCCTCATTAACAAGATTGACTCAGAAAAAAGGTTAAGTGCCCATGGTATGATGCTTGTGAGGGTAGTTTTGAGAAGGTTAAGGATAGGTTAACTTCTGCATAAATTTTGACCTTCCCCGAGGGTATCAATGGTTTTGTTGTGTATTGTGATGTGTCCTGTGTACTCATGGGTTGTGTGTTGATGCAATATGTTAAGGTGGTGGTTTAAACTTCTAGGTATCTCAAAGTTCATGAAAAATTATCCGACTCATGATTTGGAATTATTTGCTATGGTTTTTCCTTGAAGATTTGGCACCATTATTTAGATGGGGTTCATGTGCACATTTATTCCAAACATAAAAGCTTCCAGTATGTGTTCACTTAGAAGAAATTGAATCTCAGGTAGTGGGGGTGGCTTGAATTAATCAAATATTATGAAATAAGTCTTAACAACCATCCAAGAAAAGCTAGTGTGGTTGCTAATTCTCTTAGCAGGTTGTCTATGGGAAGCTTATCCCATGTTGATGAGGAGAAAAGAGGATTAATGAAGGACATTCACCAGCTAGCTAACTTAGGAGTTTGTCTGTTGGACTATAAAAATGGAGGAGCAATTAGTCAAGAGGTGGTTAAATCATCTCTTGATTCTGAAGTTAAGGAGAAATAAGCTTTGGATCCTATTTTGATGCCTATTAAGGTCGATGTTGGTCAACAAAAGCTTATGGCCTTTTAGATTTGTGGTGATGGTATATTGTGGTATCGAGGTAGGTTATGTATTCCTGATATAGATGGGCTACGAGAAGTAATTTTGACTGGGGCTCATAAGTTGAGGTATATAGTTTATCTCGGTTTGACCGAGATGTAACATAACTTAAAGGATATCTACTGGTGGAATAACATGATGAGAGATATTTCTCACTTTATAGCTAAATGTATGGTTTGTTATCAACTGAAGGTTGAGTACTTGAGGTTTTGTGAGATGTCTCAAGGGATAAAATTGCCTATTTGGAAATGGGAGATGATCAATATGGATTTTTTTATAGGTCTTTCACAGTCTCGTAGTCAGTTTGATTTGATTTGGCTCATTGTGGATACGATAACAAAGTTATCTCACTTCTTGCCTGTGTAGACTAACTATTTTGGGGAGGATTATGCAAAGTTATTCATTTAGGAGATTGTCAAATTGTATGGTGCACCGGTTTCAGTCATTTCATACTGAGGTACATAATTTTCTTCTCACTTTTGGCACTTATTTTAGAGAGGTTTGGGGACTAAGGTGAACCTTAACACCATTTTCCACCCTCAAATGAATGGAAAAGAGAGATGATTATTCATACCCTAGAAGATATGCGAACGGTGTATGTAATTTATTTTGGGGTAGTTGGATTTATCTCTTAGCTCTTGTTTAGTTTGCATATAACAATAGTTATATTCGAGTATTCAGATGGCTCCTTTCGAGGCTCTGTATGGTAGGAGGTATAGATATCCTATTAGGTGGTTTGAGGTTGGTGAGACTAGGTTATTTGGTCCTAACATGGTTAATCAAGCCATGGAAAGAGGATAAAGTGATTAAAGAAAGACTTAAGACTGTCCAAAGTCGCCAAATATGTTATGCAGATGTGAGGCGAAGAGAGTTAGAGTTTGATGTTGGTGATTGGGTATTTTTGAAGGTCTCTCCTATAAAATAATTCATCTGGTTTAGGAAGAAGGAAAAGATCAAACCTCGTTATGTGGGACCATATTAGGTTTTTAGGAGAATTGGTAACGTTGCTTATTTGTTAGATTTTCATGCAAAATTGGGTTCTATTCATCCGATATTCCATATGTCGATGTTGAAGAATTACGTGGGTGATCCATCTTTGATTATTCCAATTGAGGATGTTGGTAATTTGGATGCCTTGTCTTATGAGGAATTCCCGATTGAGATATTGAATAGGCAAGTCCTTCGATTGAAGACCAAGGATATAGCTTTGGTTAAGGTCCTTTGGAAAAAACAAAAGGTTTAAGAAGCTACTTGAGAAAATGAAGAAGATATAAAGTCAAAGTATCAATTCTTATTCCCTAATGATGAATAAAAGTGTGTAAGGTATGAGTCTTGCTTCCCTCTTGTCAAAATTTAAGTTTTTCATTTGATTTCGATGTATTTTTCTACTTCTGTGTTAAAAGTGTCCTAACTCATCATTCAACGACGAAAGATCCTAAGTGGGGCAGGGGGCAATGTGAGACCCTTAAAAATTTTGACCATTTTATTTTTGACTCTCTCGTGTTTGGAACACCAATTTTTGACTTGAATCATTATTAAGGATGTTAAAAGGGTGCCTCAAAAGAGTTTCAAAATTTTTGAAAGGGGTTCGGGGTCATTTGGAATTCTGAGACAGTAAGCCTCCACGTTCTTGGCGTACAATAGAGGCTAGCCTCCGCAATTTCAATGTGGCATGGAGGTAGTATACCTCTTTGATAAGACCGTGTCACAGAAGATAACCCCTGCGATAACAACATGTCACAAAGAATAATGTAATGCCCTAGGGTTTTTTTGGTCCTTTAAAATTCTCTTAAATTTTATCCTCATTGTCCTAACTTGGAATCCCATGATGAGTCATAGGGACTCTTAACGGATTGTAGGGACTCAGTCATAACTTAATTAGAACAAGTGGCTTAGTATTCTACTCTAATTATGAGTGTCTCTCAACTAGTCATCCAGACTTCTTAGGGTCGTAAGGACCAAGTCGTAAGGTATTGAAAAAGTTTGGCCCAAGACACTCTCTTCATTACCACTTGAGGCTACCAGTCGTAAAGACTCATTACGAGTCATTATATTCCAATCGTAGAGTGTCAAGTGTGTCCTCCCAAATTGTTGTTGTCTTAAAATAAGAAATGGTTAAGATTTTAAGTGTGGTTACGAGCCGAGGATATGAATCATAGCCAGGCCAATATAGGGCCTTGGTGGTTTTGTCTTGACTACGACTCCTTGTGATAAGTCGCAATGTATCCTTACGAGTCGTATAGTGACCCATAGTCACTGACGACTATTTTGCGGAGAAATGACGTTTTAGTGTTTTTCACAAGTTCAAATACTTTTGAAAAAATTTTCAAACTTGAGAATAGAGTCTCCACTTAATTTATTTAGGAAAACAAGAAAACCTTTATAAATTACTCAAACGAATCTAAACAAAAAATATCTTTTAAGTTTTGAAATTCTAGGTTAGTGGTTCTCATTAACATTTTAGGAAGGTTTTTAAGGCACCTAAAATGTCCGCTAACTTGCGGTTATCTTGACTATTTGAAAATGATTCTTTTGACTAACTTCTGAAAGAGAAATTGATCGTTGTAAAGAAATTGATTAAGGAATATATCTTGAGGTTTATGAAAAATCTGTTTTTAACGACTTTGTTGGGAATTTACTAGTTCTAAGCAAATTAAAGTCAAATAGTAAATAAGTATAGAAAAAAAAGGAAGGGGGAGAAGAAAGTGATTTAGGCTCTTAAGCCCAAATCTATCAACCCTATCCTAATCTAATTGGGCTTTCTATCCATCTTCACCTATTCTAATCTAAATATTGGGCTTCGGCCCCATAACCTGTCCTAAACTATCTTTTGGGGCCTTTTGACCCATAATCAAATTCACATGTATTAATTTACAACTTTGGCTTTGAGGCCCAAATAAATAAGTAAATAATTAAATAAATAAATATGTAAAACAAAGCAATAACATAGTTGAGACTTTTGAGTCTCTTAGCAACTCTAAGAGTGGTTTTTTGACCCATCCTTTATGTTCATGTATCTTCTTGTACCGCTATACCACATGATCAATGTTGAAATTTCTCTAGAAGTTGACTTGATGAGGAAAATACAATCAAGAGTTCATGGAGAACTCAAACACAACACATTCACATACATCAAAATAAAGAGAAAAGGATTAATATTTATATTAAATAGTTATGTCTTACTGTAGCTAATCGAACATCATAATCAAACTGCAAATGATAATCACTCCAAAAACTTACACTCAAGGTAGTTCAAAGAAGATTTGAGAATCTTAAAATTCATTATCTTTTTCAGGATAACACTTAAGAAAAAAGATTTTAGGACCCAAATTTGAGATCATTCTGTCTGTTCTAGATGATGGTATCAATAAACATCAAATCGTAAATGATAGAGGGAACAATAAATTGACTTCATACTACAGAGTTTAATACAGAGCAAACACAACTTAATTCCCATGAATAACATATCGAACCCACCATATTGTTCCCTCGAATGGTATACAATTCAAATTGATAGCTTTTACAAATGCATTTACTAAAATTAAAGCAGAATTTGAAACTATAATCAAATCAACTCAAATGAAAACCTGGGAAAAGATTTAATTCATGAAAAGAAACAAATTGATAAGACATGAAAAGACTCCTGCAAATTTTTCAACTACAAGACTCCAATTATGATGATATAAAGAAAATATATAGATCAAAGGAAAAAGGTAAAGCTACCAGGAAACACCATGCCAATTTGAATAAGATCGCTTAAACTTAGTGAAGTGGTAGGGAACAGTCCCGAAGTGGATCAAAATTTTTTAATCAAACTGAGGCCTTGAATCAATCCTTCCTTTCCCCTTTGTCAAGTAGTGAAAAAGCACAAAACATAGGACATTGGAAGTCCAAGGGATTGGTATTACGACTTTATGGCAAACTCATAGGTCCCTTTCAATATCATGAATCAAAGAAACTTTGTGAGTTGCCGTTAAATAATAACAACTACTAAAAATAGAGAAAAAGATAAAAAACACTCAAGAATAAAATCAAACTCCCAAAGTTCCCATTTTTAATCCTAAAGAAAATCTTAAACTATTGAAGGCCGCGATAATGACCACATCCAAAATTTCTATTATTTGAAACAATGACCTTAAAGCTAACAAGAACATCATAATACATAAAGTCTAGCTCTTTTGTCTATAATAGTTCATAGGAATGAAGGAAAATTGAGCTATTGTTCAAAACAGGGTCTTGTAAAACTTCAAGAGTTTTAGACCCTAAAATCAATATCTGAACAAAAAAACAAAAAAACAAAAAAATGACACGAACCAAGCTCTAAAGATAATATACAAACTACAATGATTTTTGACATCAAGGACATCAAAAAAGACCAAATCCATTCTCATGGTTTACATTCTTCAACAAGCTATTGCATTTTTTGAAGGCTTCAAGCAAAAAACATATGCCTGAAACGAACTTAGAAGGAAAATAGAAAAATCAAACTTTAAAATTTCACAAAAAATGGGAGCACAACCAATAGACTAAAGAGGGGAGCCGTTGGGACATATTATTTATATCCTCATCCTCTTTTTGATGGATTCAAAAATGAGTTTTTTAGTGGTCGGGATGGTCCTCAAGGAACTATAGGATTTCTGGTTTACTATTGGACATATCCTCGTCATCTTTTTGGCATTTGAGAGCCAAAGGACTTAAGAGAAAATCCTACTAACGACATTACTAGCTCAACAGTTATAGAAAACAAGGTAATATCAAACAATAATGATGAACAAGACAACATCAAATAGTTACACCAAACAAGACAACATCAGGCTGAAATAGTGAGGCAAAAATTAAAGCACAAACTTAGGTTGACAACTAATAAACAATATCAATTAAGAATAATCAAATTATAAACTCGATACCAAGATGTATTTGAAACCATGATTTCAACACTTAAAGAAACAATTAACCTTCCATAACGATACCCTACACATTGTCTTCATCAGAAAAAACCTATAGCCTCTAAGGCCTATAAAACAAACATATCCCAGCATATACGATTATCATAAATAGTAATGTATCTATAGATTGGCGAGATGAAGCAGAAATAACCAAAACTTAATGGAGCATTACCTATTTTGGAGCAACAAAATAAAACCTCGAGTTTCTTCTGAATGCCCCCATTGAAAGCAGATCTGTAATACTCCAGATGCTTTTTAGCTAAATTCAGCTCATAAAGTATACATGAGAGGAATAAGAACTCAAAATAATAGCTAAGTGTTCAAGACTTAGTCTCATTTTTGGTCTCAAAAAAATTATGATTTTATTATCGACTTTCCCAATCTCATAATGTTGGTTTCTAATTTAATTCATGATCAGTATAGTCTATAGTTCATTTCAGGTGAGTTTCAGATTTTTTAAATGATGTTTGAGGCATGTTTGGATGACAGAAATAGCAAGCCAACACAATTAGGTCGCACCATATTGAGTACTGCATTGGCCAGCAACATGGTATGATGCCCATCGCGGTGGGTTGATCTATGCAGCGCATCGGCTGTAGCATTACTCGACATATTTTGGTACCATTAGTTACGGGTCTATAGGGGTAGTTAAGTTTTTTTCACAGCCATAATACAACCCAAAAACATGAAATTAAGGATTAAAAAGGGGTAAAACTCACTCATTTTTAAGAAATTCTCTCCAGAACAAACCCCTAGGTTAATCAAATTCAAGTATAAGCTTTAAGCAATTGCCAAATACTCTCAAAAATTCAATAACCAAGGTATGTTAAGTGTTCATCCTTGGGTCCCTTCCAACCCTTGGAGTCCAATAACCTTTTTCAAAGCTTGTGTTATAAGTTTCTTGATTTAAATCATTTTATGTCCATGTATGTGTTGTAATTTGAGTGTTTAGTTATGAATATATGAATTTTATGTGGAATTAACAAATGTGTGTATTAATTTATGTAAGTATGATGTCAAACCTTTAATTTGTGGATTGAATGCGTAGTCTTGATATGCTAGCATGTTGTTTAGCCCCATGTATAAATAATGCCTCCCAAGTGTTTGATAAAATGGTTAGATGAATGAATTATGGATAATGACTATTTGTATCATTTCAAATTGTGGTATGATTGTAGTGTCTATGATATCGTGTCTTGGAGGTAATGAATACCTAAAATTTAGCTGTTTACTTAGTTTTCAGTCGCTAAAGGATGGTCTATATAGTATCACAAGAAGTAGTATTTCAGTTCAGTTAACATGATCAGTGTGAGTTTAGTCAATCCTAGCCCAGTCTAATGATCAATTTCAATGTCAGTTTAGTTGGGAGTAGGATTTAGCACCGAGCGAACCCAGGGATGGGGGAATTCCTACAAGATTAGGGTGTGACCCTTAGTACCAGTCCTTGAGTTACAAAACTATGTAGCCAGCAAAGGTTGTAATGTCTTCCTTCCAGATTCGGGTAGACATATACTTATATTTCATGAGTCTTCTTACCAGATTAGGGTGGACCCATCCATTGCTAGTAACCCATTGTATAGTACTAACAACCTTCCAACTAGGGTTATAGGTTGGACCCCAAATTTATCTATATTAGGGAATGTCAGTAAGATGAAATCTCCCATAGTTTTAGTTTCAATACTCAGTTCAAAGTTCAGTTCAGTCTTGCTTGACCATTACATATAGTCACCAGTTATTTAGCTATCAAATTTTAGAAACTCAGTCTATAGACTACTTTAGTATTTACTTTATGCGTGGTCATGCATTTTCAGTCTTTACATTTTTATGCATTTATACTCAGTATCTCATGCAATCTCATGCTTTACCTTCGGTAATTAATTCTCAGGAACATAGACCCATGCATATCAGTCTAACCCCATTTAGCATACCCATATATTCAAATGTACTGACCGCATATACTTTTCTTGCGCTATGATGTCTTATATCATAGGTTCAGATGCTCAGATTCCTGATTGTACTTAGACAGATCTGTGTATTAGTAGCAGATATCATGGTGAGTCCTCATCTATAAAGGATATGAACTTTATTCAGTTATTACAATATTTCATTATTTTTTTATTGTTAGACAGTTTTGGAGTTAGTTGGGGCCTGTCCCATCAACTCTTTTATTCTAGTTGTTAGAGGTTTTTCGACACTTTTAGTAAGTTAGTTATTTTCCAGTTGTTATTACACTTTAGATAGTTGTCATCCATAGGAATTTTAGCTATTAAAACCTTATGGCATTTTTATTGAAATTCCACATTTGTTGTTTATCAATTTTATCTAGTGCTCTCAGCAGGTAACAACTCATACATTATCTTGTGGTCTCATAGGACCGTAAGCACCTTGTGGCATCCAGGGTGTACTCAGGGGTTGTTACAAACTTGGTATTAGAGCATAAGATTTTTAATTGTCCTAAAGAGTCTGAAAGCCACGTTTAGTAGAGTTTTGTGCTTGGGTGTGTAAAGCACCACACTTATGGGCAAGAGGCTACAAGATGTTTAAGAAAAGTTTCCCTTCTTTTAGTGTCTATATCATATGAATGAGCAGGAGCTCAAGTTAAACTCTTTATCTAATTAAACTTTTTTGTCCATTTACAGAATATGCCTCCCAAGAAAACTAATAGAAGAAAAACCAAAAACTAGCCAGCACCTCCACCAATTCAGGAATATTCCATAAATGAGCATGTTTCTCATGCAAAGTTCAAAGCTATATTCACCACTTTAGCTCACTCCGTAGAAGCCCAAAATGTTTAGCCATCTCCTTTTCAGGCCAACCCAGTGGCCAATACTACCACAACCAGGATTCGAGACTTCACCCAATTGAATCCTCTTTCCTTTTTGGGATCTAAGACTAAAGAAAATCCATAGGAATTCTTAGACATGGTACATAAGGTAACAATCATTATGTGGGTGACTTCCAATAAGAGTTCTGAGCTATCTGTTTATCAGCTGCAAAATGTAGCTCATACATGGTTTAAGTAGTTGAAAGAGGATAAGGGTGCAGAGGCCGAACCTATTGAATAGGAGAAGTTTGCTACTGAATTCTTAGATAGATTCTTTTTATTGGAGCTGAGGGAGGCTAAGGTGTTAGATTTCATTAACCTAAAATAGGGCAACATTAGTGTGAAGGAGTATTTCCTTAAGTTTACTCAGTTAGCCAAGTATGACCCTCATGTAGTAGCTGATAACAGGTTCAGGATGAGCAAGTTTTTATCTGGGTTATCTAATAGTATGGTCGAGGAGTGTAAGACAATGATGTCGATCAAAGAGATGAACACGGTGAGATTAATGGTCCATGCATAAGAGATATAAGAGTATAAGGTTAAAGAGAGAGAGAGGGGGAGAATAAGAGGGATAGAATGGGTAGCTTTAATTTCACCCGATCGAAGTCAGAGGGTGGTGACTGTTGATGTGTGGTAGATTCTAACATATTTGAGGCTTTTAACTCTAAATAATTGTGAAGTCTTAAGCAAATTTTGTTATTTTTGATTGTTTTTATTATTTTAATGTAGATTTAAGTGATAGAGGAGGATACTAAAGAAAAGAAGAACCAAATCAGTTGAAATCTAGTGCAAATAAGATGAAGTGTAGCTGATGACATCTTTGAAGTGCCATCAGACAAGTGAAAGGCTGTTATGATTTCCGTCAAGCTTAGACAGAAGATGAAGAATTAAAGTAAAGTGTGACGACATTTCTGAAGTGCCGTCACAACTTTGACAATGCATCAAAATCGTTATCAACTAGAAGTAGAACATGACAATTTCCAATGTGGATGTGATGACATTTCTCACATGCCGTCACATATTTGACATGCCATCAAATTTTTTAGTTAGGAGAAGCGAAAGATGCTATTATACTGGAAGCTTTGACGACATTCCACAAAAGCCGCCAGGTGTCTGACAAGCCATCAGAAATGGCATCGTCTATTTTAAGGAAAAAATAAAAAACCTGAAACTTGAGATTTGCTTCCATATATAGCTCTTTATATTTAAGGCATAGTTTTTAGGTTTTATTACATGGAGGAGCTTATAAAAAGGGTTTTTTAATTCTCTTTATTGGGCACTATCCACAATTAATTATCCATTGAGCAGAGAACATATGATATTTTTTCTCTCTCTATCTCAAGAATAATATTTTTGGTGTTTTTGCCTTGTGATTCAAATACAAGTTCACTTTCGATCCATTCATAATTGTAAGTTAATCCTTTCAGTTATGAATGCAAATTGCATGCTTTTTTCTTGCGTCATGAGTAGCTAAGATCCTGTAACCTGGATTATGGAATCTAGGGTTAGGTCATGATAAGCTATTAAATTAATTATATAAGGTTTAATAGGTGTTAAGATTTCTTGATAATTCTGAGACTATACTATATGTCTACTGGTTGCAAGCAATAGGCGTACCTACTTTAGTTTGCTTGAGAATACCATCGATAAAGATAGCTTGTCATCCTAACCACCATGAGAATCTTGAGTAAATTTTAGCATCTGTCATGTACCGTAAGCCCTAGTGAACATAATCCTAGTTATTTCATAAAATCTTGGTTACAAACATCGAAATCAAAGTGACAAACAATTACGTGTTAAATTCAAACCCCCTCTTTACTTTCTTTTTGTGCCAATTATTTGAATTTAACATGTAAGCTATAGTTTTAAATTGATTTAATCGCTACTTACATTGTTCCATGTGGATTCGACCCTGACTCCAAAGTTGGGTAAATATATTGACGACCACCGCCTTGCACTAAATTGAGGTGTAAGTTGAGCGTTATCAAAAAATGATGTCGTTGCCTGGGAACAATTTGTCGTATTAAGTTAGTTTGGAATTTTAGCTTACTTTCTTGAATTTAAACTTGTAAATATTTGTTTGTGATTTTCTTTGTTTCTTGTGTTAGGTACATTTTATTTATTTTTGTTTATTTCTTACTATGGCGTCATGGAATGAATGTGAGTTTGATGGTTGGAAATCTTATCTGGATAATCTATGTCTATATTGTGATGGACCCTACTTTTGGCAAAATTGTAGATATGATATGTACACCATCTCCATCCAACTGGGAGTATAATTGTTCTTTATATGGTGGTCAAGATGGACATTGGAGTGATTGCCCAAATTCCCCTCCCCCTATTGCGCTAACCCAAGTTCTAGTTCTTCTTATAAGTATGACAGGTCTTATGGTCAAGAAAAGAAAGAATGAAGCACTAGAAAGAGTGACATGACGTATGCTTCAACTAATATTGGATCGTATAGACACAACGAATTATACCATATGTGACATACGTCAAGACATTGGGGCATTTAACGAGGAAAGAGAAAGGATAGAAGAGATGGATATAGAGGTCAATCATCCAAAACACTTTTCTACATTATGTTTAGATGATATCTTGTCTGTGGAATTATTTAAAATAATGGAAGAGTGTAAGGATGAAGAGAAAGAATCCTATGTTGATAATGAGCTTGATGTTAAGCAACCCTCGGTGATTTCCCAACCAACCAAACCATTCATGAATGAAAATTCCAAGGATGAGGAAATGGTATTAGAGTCAAAAGAAGAAATCAAGCACAAACCTCATGAAGAATCTAGTCTATTTCGGGGTAAAAATACTAATAGGGAAGTTATTTTGAAATTAAGGGTTAGTCCTTATTCGAATAACTTTTCAAAATTATGATTAGTGGATGTGATGAAAGTCGAATCACCCAAGCAAATGATGAATTTTGAAAATGAGGAGGAAGATTCTTACATTTTGGAGTTTTTCCTTCCAAAAGGGTTTACTACAACCCCAATATTGAAGGCTAGTCCTCAGTTCTGATCGAAACCTTCAATACCAGTTCCATCTTCAATTAGTGCACTAATGCTCCAGGCTCTAAGTATTAGGGTAGTGTGAACAGTGTTCGAACAAATCCTCTTTGCTAGAAATATGGTAGGAACCATTAGGGTGTTCGTAGAGCTGGTATTGATGTATGCTTTGGGTTTGGCAATCCAAGTCATAGGATCAAAGAATGTCCTTAGGTAGGTCTATAGAGTCAGAACAATTGTCCTCCAACTCAATCCGATCGCCCATATCAGTAGGGCGCCACTTCCAGTGCCACCAGTGGACCGCACCCAAATAGGCTCTATGTACTTCAGTCCCGACAAGATTAGGAATGTTTTCCTAATGTTTTTACTGGTATGTTGCAGGTCTTTCATATATATGTTTATGCCATACATGACCTTGGAACTTCTCTTTCTTTTGTAAACCCTTATATAGAGATCAATTTTGGAGTCAGTCCCGAAACCTTAATAGAACCTTTATCAGTATCTACTCCAATAGGTAAGTTTATTATTGCCAAATGGGTATATAGGAACTGCCCAGTTGTAGTGTCTCAAAAAGTCACATCAGTAGGCCTTATAGAACTAGAGATGACTGATTTTGATGTCATTCTCGGCATATATTAGCTCCATTTATGTTATACTTTAGTTTATTGTAGAAACAGAGTTGTTCACTTTCAATTTTTGAATGATCCAATCCTTAAGTTTAGGGGTAGTACCACAATGCCTAGGGGTTAACTTTTTTCATATCTTAGAGCGAGAAAAATAATATCTAAGGGATGTGTCTATCATCTTGTGCTGGTCAAAGACTCTAGTTATGAGACTCCAAATATTGAGTCAGTTCCAATAGTAAGGGAATTTCCAGATGTGTTCCCTAGATATCTTCCTGGGGTCCCTCCCGAAAGAGAGATTGACTTTAAAATAGACCTTCTTTTAAATACTCAGCCTATTTCTATTTCTCCATATAAAATGGCTTCAGCCAAACTCAAAGAGTTAAAAGAACATTTGAAAGACCTCCTAAATAATGGATTCATTAGGCCCAGTATTTCCCCGTGGGGCGCACCAGTCCTATTCGTGCGTAAGAAAGATAGTTCTCTTAGGTTGTGTATTGACTACCATCACTTAAATAAAGTCACAATCAAGAATAAATACCTATTTCCTAGAATCGAAGACTTGTTCGACAAAATCTAGGGTGCCAGTTACTTTTCTAAGATAGACCTCAAATCCGGTTATCATCAGCTCAGAGCAAGATAATTTAACATTTCAAAAATAGTTTCCCAAATCCAGTATGGCCACTTTGAGTTTTTAGTCATGTCATTTGGTCTCAAAAATGCCCTAGCAGTCTTTATGGACTTGATTAATTGAGTATTCAAATAGTATTTGGACATTTTCATCATAGTCTTCATCGATGACATTCTTGTCTATTCCCATACTGAAAATGATCATGTAGATCATCTCAGAATAGTATTACAGACTCTTAGAGCATATCAGTTGTTCGCCAAATTTAGCAAGTGTGAATTTTGGCTAAAGTCAGTAGCTTTTCTCCTGCATATTATTTTTGGTGATTGTATTAGAGTTTATCCTTAAAAGACAAAAGTAGTGAGGAACTGGTCTAGACCTATCTCTCCATCAGATATCAAGAGTTTCTTGGGTTTGGATGTCTTTTACTGATGGTTTGTTGATGGTTTTTCATCTCTTGCATTCCTCATGTCTACATTGACTTAGATGAAAGTGAAGTTCCAGTGGTCAAATTCTTGTGAGAAGAGTTTTCAGTAGCAGAAGACTCGACTCACCTTAGCTCTAGTATTGACCTTACCAGATGGTTCAGATGGGTTTGTTGTTTATTATGATTCTTGTAGAGTGGGTTTGGGTTATGTATTGATATAGAGAGTTAACGTCATAGATTATGACTCTAGATAGATTAAAGCCCATGAAAAGAATTATCCTACCCATGATCTTGAGTAAGTAGCTGCTGTGTTTGACTTGAAATTTGAAGGAATATTTTGTATGGGGTGTATGTTGATGTGTTTACAGATCACAAGAGCTTGCAGTATGTATTCTCATAGAAAGATCTGAAATTTTTCAAGGGAAGGTGGTTAAAGTTGTTGAAAGACTATGACATGAGTATTCTGTATCGCCCGGACAAGGCCAATATAGTGGCAGATGCCTTTAGTAGATTATCCATAGGTTGTGTGACTCATGTTAAGGATAAAAATAAGAAGCTAGTTTAGGAAGTTCATCAGGTTTCCAGACTAGGCGTCTGCTTGGTTGATTTAGCTGAGGGTAGTATGTGGGTGGAAAATAGTTCGGAATCATCTTTGGTTGTTGAATAGAAAGAAAAGAAGGATGTAAATTCTAGTTTGGTTAGGTTAAACAAGTCTGTCAGAGACCAGAGAGTAGTGGTTTTATCCCAAGGGGGAGATGGTGTGTTGCATTGCCAGGGTAGACTATGTGTTTCCTGTGTAGATAACTTGAGATAGCGGATTCTTGCTAAAGTGCATGGTGTGCGTTACTCTATTAATCCAGTGGCCACTAAGAAGTATCGTGATTTATGGGAAATCATATGGTGGAGTAGGATGAAGAGGGATATTACAAATTTTGTACCTAAGAGCACTACTTACCAGGAGGTTAAGATTGAGCACCAAAATCCTAGTAGTTCAGTTTAGGAGTTCAGTATCCCTACTTTAAAGTGGGAGGAGGTAAACATGGACTTTGTGATGGGTTTGCCTCATGCTCATCATCAGTATGATTTTATTTGGGTCATTGTGGACAGGGTGACCAGGTCAACCCATTTCTTACCAGTCCATACTTCCTATTAAACTAAGGATTACACCAAGCTCTACCTTAGAGAGTTGGTTATGTTGCATGGTATTCTGTTGTATATCATTTCTGATAGAGGTACTCAGTTTACCTCTCACTTTTGGAAAGCCTTCCAGAAGGGTCTTGGTACCCAAGTTCACCTTAATACATCCTTTCATCCTCAGACGGATGGCCAAGCAGAGAGGAATTCAAAGCCTAGAGGACATATTGAGAGCTTATATCCTTAATTTTAAAACTAGTTGGGATAATCACTTACTTTTGATAGAGTTTGGATATAATAACAACTATCATTCTAGCATTTAGATGGCTCTATTTGAGGCTCTCTACGGGAAGAGACATAGGTCTCCAATTGGCTGGTTTGAGGCTGGTGAGGCCGTGTTGTTAGGGCCTGATTTGGAGTTTGGTGCTTTAGAGAAAGTTCAGTTAATCAGGGAGAGGCTTTAGATAGCCTAAATCTGACAGAAATCCTATGCTAATGTAAGAAGGAAAGATCTTAAATTTGTGATTGGTGACTTAGTTTACTTGAAAATCTCTCCCATGAAAGGGGTAAAGAGGTTTGGTAAAAAGGGAAAGATTAGTCCCTGGTACGATGGCCCTCACAAAATTTTGATCCGTGTTGGAAAGATAGCCTATGAGCTTGAGTTGCCTACAGACTTAGCATCCTTGCCTATGCCAATATTTCAATAAGTAGTTATCAGTATCCAGTCTCAGTACTTCAATATCAGTCTAAACCTCAATTATTATAACCCAACATTCAGTTCTAGTAAGAATCCCAGTTACAGTTTTAGTTATAATACCAACTTCAGTTTAGTCCCTGACTTGCTTGACCAATGCTACAACTACCAGTTACTCAGTTAGTAGTATTCTAGTACTTCAGCCTACAAAATATTTCCGAACTATGTTATCCTCCAAGATTTGCATTCTCGGATAATTCGGTATTTCATGAATTCACGCTTAGCTATCTCACATTACTCAGTTAGTTCATTTCATATGTTCATTAAAACTCTATATTCTTAGCCCAGTTATTTTGACAACCATTCAATCTTACAAGCCCAGTACCTAACCATTAATAAGTCAGCAGATAAGATGAGCCACTCAGTAGAGAATTAGTTTAAATAGCCAGTATTTTGGTCTAGAAATCAGTCAGACAAGTTCGTACGATTTAGTTTTCCATCTTTCCATCTATTCGCATTATCCGAAATCTCATGAATAAAACCATTCTAAGATGAATCAATCGTGTAGATGCAATATCGGCTCAGTTTATGTATCATTCTGCAATTTCAGATCTCAGCTAATCAGTCACGACTCAGCTTCTAGGTGCCTTGTGCATCGCTTCAGTCTTTAATTTCTCCGCAAAGCCAGTATTTTTTGAGGGATCTAGTGTTCTAAGGTGGAGATACCCCATAATTCCCCAATGCTCTCATGCCTTAAATTAAGTTCTCTTCACATAAAGAATCCATTTTAGAGTAGAGGGTACTCATAAGTTGACCCTCGAAATCCCAACCTCAGCTGTGCGCCAGGTGTTCAGAGGTTCAGTTCAGTTCATGATGTTCAGTTTGGATGTCACGTATCTGACCAGACAAAATTAGGTTCTCATGTTTTTGCTCATGCATGTTTAGTAAGATGATCTCAGGTTCATTAGTATTTCTGGTTAAGATAACTTTTCTCCTTTGTCTTACTCAGTTTCATGTTCAGTGTTCATCACAAACTTGGTACTACGTGCCCTTGCATATTCAGCCATGCATTTATGTATCAGTTCAATCATGTAATTATGTATTAGACATGCATTCTCATTGGGAGAAATTTAGTTCATCAAAATATTTAGTTATGTACTCATAAGTCAATTATTAGTCATGCATCAGACATACAATAATTCAGCTTATTAATCATACATCAGAATGCATGTTCCGTATGTTATATTCAGCCATCATTCATGTCAGTCATGAGATCATGTTCCAATTTTTCATATTCAGTATGTACGTCCGTGTATGTTATTCCCCTCACTCTCAGTCTCATTGGAGAAAGAATGTTCCCAAGGGGGTGATATTGTAATACCCCAAAGTTTCCTAGATAATTTCATCCTAAGAATGCCTAATATTAGCTTATAAATTGAATAATGATTTTTCCATGAGGAATTTTCAATATTTTCAATTTTTTCATGTGGGATATTCGATAAGATTTCCATCGATATAGGATTTGCTTAAATCAGATAACCGGGTAAGAAGTTATGCCTATTTCAAGTTCATATTGTAAAATAGCTCCATTTTGGTTAGTGGCACACCGCGCCATAAGGTAAAATGGCAATTGTATTTTTATAGTGTCTTAATGGGATTTCCCCCGCGTCGCGCCAAAGTTCCTGGTCAGGAAGGAAGGGACAATGCGATGGCACGCACCATCCCTTAGTTTCTCAATTGTCAAATTCCAGTCACGTCGCGTCGCGCCAGGCGCCCAATTAGGGAAAATTTTACTGAAATTACGAGATGCGTCCAAGGGTTAAAAAGGTCAATTTTCTACCCCTATTTAAACCCAATAACACGCTATTTAGCCATTCTTCACCCACAATATACTAGATTCTCCGAAGTTTCTTTCATGAACAAGCTAGGGTTTCTATTGGGGATTCAAATTCAAGATGGTTTCACCGTTAATCTTCACGAAATCATGAACTAAGGTATGCATAGTGTTCATTCATGGACTTTTTTCATCCATGAAAACCACAAATCTCTTTTCTAAAGTCAAGATTTTAGATTTTTTTTATGAACTTCATGTTGGGTTTATTTTGTTTATGTTGAGAATGATCAATTGAATTTTAAATCCATGTTAGGTGATTAATGCTATGTGGAATTGGTTTGTATAGATGTATATTCATGTGAACCTATGATTAAACCTTAGAATGATTAAATCAGATGTTGAATCATGATTTGTAATTGTTATATAACGGTGTCTACATATTTTATGCCTATTATGTGTTTGATTAAATGCCGATATGAAGGAAAAGTGCCCAACTAGCATGATATTATGAAATCCCCATATTTGTATAAGTTTATGCATATCACATGTTTGATGAAGGGCTTCAATATATGAATTATGAATTTTCTTGTTGGTCATGCATTCTCGTAAGTCTTGCTATGTCAGTTTCTTTCCATCGAGTCTTGGGGGTACTTGTACCTGACAATTTAGCTGTGTGCCTAGAGCCATGTCATGTTTTCATGATACTCTCAGTCAAGCTATGATATATAGAACTCAGTCAGTTATATGAATCAGGAAAACCCAGAAATCTCAATAATCTCAATAGTTCAGTATTCTCAGTGATCTCAGTACTAAGGAATTTCAATAACCTTAATATTCCCAGTCAATCTCAGTAACTTAACTATTATTAGTCAGTACTCAGAACTCAGTTCATTGTATCAATCAATGAATCTTAGTAAATTCAGTTTAGCTCTTCTAAACAATACAAGTAGAATCAACTTAGTTCAGTTAATTAGCTCAGTCAGTTCAATGTCTTTCATATGGGAGTAGGATTCAGCACTGAGCGAGAAGGATGGGGACACACCTGATAGATAGGACTAAAATCCATAGATGGAATCCCTAAGTTCTAGAACTACGTATCCAACGTAGGTTGAGATCACCCTAGAGAGGGTATACTCACAGCAGGTCTTTACCAATGGCGCGGTACTGACACCCTTTCAACTAGGGTTACAGGTTGGACCTCACCAGTTCAGTTTTGAGGTATGCTGGTTAGATGATCACTTTCCACAGTTACAGTTTCAGTCTCAGTCTCAGCCTCAGTAAAAGAACTTAGATAGTTTTTCAAATTTCAAGACTGTCAGATACAGTCAACTTAGGTATAGAATAAAACTTAAATAGTTTCATCAGATTCACGACTGTCATATACAGTCATTCATGTTATCAGTTATATCACTTATCAAAACTTATGTCATGAGTATTCATCTTCATAACTGTAATATACAATCAACTAGACTAGTTTTTTATAATCTAAACTATCAGACACAGTTATTCATGTATCAGTAACATAGTATAAGGCCCTCAGATATCAGTAATTCCATATTTTTAGTAAAACTCAGTTGTTAGAGCTTAGTATTCAGTCCAAGAGCGATTTCATATACAGTTTCGTATGTATGCATGTATTCTCATATTCATATTAGTCAGTCAGTTAGTATTGTTCATGCATGCGAACCTATTGTATTCAGTCTACCTCATTTTCATACTAGTACATTCAAAGTACTGACGTATTTGTGCTATAGTGTCTTATACCATAGGTTTAAAATAACAAGCTCCAGAGAACCAATATCATCCCAGTTCAGCGATCAGAGTTAGAAGTGAGTCCTCATCCTTCGAGGACATAATGATCACATTAATATTTCAGTTTTTAGTTTATTTCAATAGTTTGAGTTAGTTGGGGACATACCCATGAACTTCTTATTCAGACAGTTTAGAGGCTTAATACTACAATATGTTCAGATAATTATTTCAGTTGTTTTGGTATTATATACTATATTTTTTAGTTATGTACTAGTATTGAACCTTATGGCCTTTCAGTTCATGTTTCCACATTTACGATATTATTACTATTATTTAGTGCTCAGTTTAGAGATATCAGTCATGGGTTAGCTTATGGTCCTTCGGGGTCATGGGCACCGTGTAGTATTTTGGGTACCAAATTCGGGGCGTTACAAACTTGGTATCAGAGACTAAGGTTTAATAGTGTCCTAGGAAGTTTGAAAAGCTACATCTAGTAGAGTCCTGTACATGCATGTATTGTGGACCACTCTTATGTGCAGGAGGATATGAGATAATTTAGGAATAGTTTCCCTTCTTTCAGTATTTATGTCGTGCCAGTGAGCATGAGCTCTAGTTAAACTCTTAATCTAATCTATTTCTCTCCTTAGTTTACAGATTATTCCTTCTAGAAGGGCTAACGGAGTAAGAAGTGAAAGTCAGTCAGCACCTCAGCCAGTCCAGGAAGATCCCCTAGATGAGCATGTCTCCCATGCAGAATTCAGGATTGAATTCACTACTCTAGCCAGTTCAGTCATAGCTCAGAATAAATGGCCTGCTACTGTTCCAGCCAACCTAGTAGCCAATGTTGTTGAAGCTAGGATTTGGGACATTACCCAAATTAATCCTCCTTTATTTATTGGTTCCAAGTCCGAAGAGGATAGGAGTTCCTTGATCAAGTTTAGAAAGTCACAGACACTATGGGAGTGACTTCTAGTGAGAGCATAGAGTTAGCCATCTATCAGCTACAAGATGCAGCACACATGTGGTATTAAGAATAAAAGGTAGACAGGGGTACAGATATAGAGCCTAAAGAGTGGGAAGAGTTTGTTATAGCTTTCTTAGATAGGTTTTTTTCCATAGCGTAGAAAGAAGCCAAACTATTAGAGTTCATCAATCTCTAACAATGCACAATAAGCATAAAAGAATACTCCCTTAGGTTCATTCAGTTAGCCTTGTACACTCCCCATGTAGAAGCAGACAGTAGATCTAGAATGAGTAAGTTTATGTCAGGGGTATCAAGTAGAGTGGTTAAGGAGTGTAGGACTGTGATGTTGATTGGTGACATGGACATATCTAGGCTTGTGGTCTATGCTCAATAGATTAAATAAAAAAATCTTAAGAAGAAGGAGAGAGAAAGTAAGAGAGACAGAATAGGTAGTTATAGTTATGCTCGACATGGGTCACAGATGGTAACCATTCTCAGTTGTGTCAGAAATATTTAGCTCCAGTTCACTCTTCAGCTAGTGCCTCGGTATCAAAGTTTAGAAATGACTGTAAGAATAGGGCCTCAGGTTCAAAGGCCCAGAGTAGTGAGAGCAGGATTCTTACTCATTCTCTTTTCGAAGAGTATGGTAAGCATCATAAGGATGTGTGTAGATCTGCCAGTGGTGTATGTTTTGGATGTGGTGAGTTAGGTAACAAGGTCAATGATTGCCCCTATTCATGTTATCAGAGTTATCTCCACTCCTCAGGTCAGTTCAGTTACCCAAATCAGCAGGGTGCCAATTTCAGCGCTATTAGTGGGCAACTCCCAAATAGCCTCAATGTACTTTAGTCCCGATAGGATCAAGAAAGTCCTCCTGATGCAGCCTTTGGTAAGTTACAGATCCCTTATTTTCATATTCATGTTTCTTCAGATTTAGGAGTTTCAGTTAGCTTAGTATTACGAATCATGTTCTATGAACACAAAAATTTCAGACTCAGGTCATGTAGATCATGATTCAGTGACTCATGTCATGTTTTACCATATGGTCAGTCCACATAACTCATGCTCTACTCCTAGTGATCAGTCAAGTTCATATTAAATCATCTATACATCCACTTTAAATATCTTGATATATCCATAATGTTGGTATTTCGTTTCTCAGGCCTTAATTGATTGTTAAGGTTGATATAGTATTTGTTTGAGCATCAGATCATTGCCTATGCCAATATTTCCACAAGTTTTTATCAGTATCTGATATCAGTACTTCAATATCAGTCTAAACCTAAATTATTCTAACCCAACATTCAGTTCTAGTAAGAATCTCAGTTACAGTTTTAGTTATAAAATCAACTTTAGTTCAGTAATCAGATCAGAAACTCACTTCAGTCCCAGACTTTCTTGACCAATGCTACAGCTACCAGTCACTCAGTTAGTAGTATTTTAGTACTTCAACCTACAGAATATTTTTGAACCATGTTATCTTCTTGGCCTTGCATTCTCAGCTAATTTAGTATTTCATAAATTCACGCTTAGCTATCTCATATTACACAATTGTCCTTTTCTCATGTTCATTAAAAATCCATATTCTTAGACCAATTATTTAGACTACCATTAAATCTTACATACCAGTACCTAACCATTAATAAGTCAGTAGATCAGATGAGCCAATCAGTAGGGAATTGGTTTAAATAGCCAGTATTTCATTCTAGCAGTCAGACAAGTTCGTACGATTTGGTTTTCTATCTTTCCATCTATTCACATTATTCAAAATATCATGAATGAAACTATTCTAAGATGAATCAATCATGTAGATGCAATCTCGTCTCAGTTCATGTATCATGCCTCAATTTCAGATCTCAGCTAATCAGTCACGACTCAGCTTTTAGGTTCCTTGTGCATCGCTTCAGTCTTCAATATCATTGCAAAGCCAGTATTCTTAGATGGACCCAGTATCCCCAAGGGGAGATACCCCATTATTCCTCAATGTTCTTGTGCCTTAAATTAAGTTTTCTCCACATAAAGAATCCAGTTTAGAGTAGAGGGTATGCATAAGTTGACCCTCAAAGTACCAACCTTAGTTGTGGGCCAGGTATTCAAAGGTTCAATTTAGTGCATGATGTTCATTTCGCATGTCGCGTATCAGACCAGACTCAGTTTGGTTCTCATGTTTCCGCTCATGCATGTTTAGAAAGATTATCTCTAGTTCATTAGCATTTCTGGTTAGGATAATATTTCTCCTTAGTCTTCCTCAGGTTCCTGTTCAATGTTCATCACAAACTTGGTACTGAGTACCCTTGCACATTTTTCAATGCATTCATCTATCAGTTCAAGCATGTAATTATGTATTAGACATGCATTGTCATTGGGAGAAATTCAGTTCATCAGAATATTCAGTTATGTACTCATAAGTGAATTATTAGTCATGCACCAGACATGCTAGAATTCATCTTATTAGTCATGCATCAGATATTCATGTTCAGTATGTTATATTCAGCCATCACTCATATCAGTCATGAGATCATGTTCTAGTTATTCATGTTCAGTATGTACATTAGTGTATGTTATTCCCCTCACTCTCAGTCTCATTTGAGGATGAATTTTTCCAAGGGGGAGATATTGTAATACCCTGAAGTTTCTAAGCTAATTTCTTCCCAAGAATGCATAGTAGTAGATTCTAAATTGAATGATGATTTTTGCATGAGGAATTTTCAAGATTTTCAAATTTTTTCATGTGAGATAATCAATAAGCTTTCCATCGATATAAGAATCACTTAAATTCAATAATCGGGTAAGAAGTTATGCCTATTTCAAGTTCCCATCATAAAACAGTGCCATATTGGTCAGTGGCACACCGCGCCATAAGCTAAAATGGCAATTGTGTTTTTATAGTGTTCAGTGCGATTTACCCCATATCATGCCAAAGTTGCTGGTCAGGAAGGAAGGGGCAACGCGATGCCTCCTCATCGCGCCATCCTTTAGTTTCCCAATTGACAAATTCTAGTTGTGCCGCGTCGTGGCATGGGCCCAATTAGTGAAAATTTTACTGAAACTATTAGACTTGCCGAAGGGTTTAAAAGGTTAATTTCCTACCCCAATTTAAACCCAATAACAGGTGATTTAGCCAATCTTCACCGAAAATATACTAGTTTCTCTCAAGTTTCTCTTCAGAAAAGACTTGGGTTTCTATTAGGGATTCAAATTCAAGAAGGTTTCACCATCAATCTTCACAAAATCATGAACTAAGGTATGCATAATGTTTATTCATGGACTCCTTTCATCCATTAAGCCTAAGAATCTCTTTTCTAAAGTCAAGAATTTAGATTTTTTTTATGAACTTCATGTTGGGTTTATTTTTTTTTATGTTGAGAATGATCAATTGAATTCAAATCCATGTTGGGTGATTAATGTTATGTGGAATTGATTTGTACAGATGTATATTCATGTGAACCTATGATTAAACCCTAGGATGATGAAATCAGATGTTGAATCATGATGTGTAATTGTTGTATAATAGTGTCTACATATATTATGCCTATCATGTGTTTGATTAAATGCCAATATGTAGGTAAAGTGCCCAACTAGCATGATATTATGAAATTCCCATGTTTGTAGAAGTTTATGCATATCACATGTTTGATGAAGTGCTTCAATATATGAATTATGAATTGTCTTGTTGGTCATCTGTTCACGTAAGTCATGCTATGTCAATTTCTATCCATCGAGTCCTAGGGGTACTTGTACTCGATAATTTAGTTGTGTACCTAGAGCCATGTCATGTTTTCATGATAAACTAAGTCAAGCTATGATCCATAGAACTCAGTCTGTCATATGACTCAGGAAAACATAGAAATCTCAGTAATCTTAGTAGTTCAGTAATCTCAGTGATCTCAGTACTTAGTAATCTCAACAACCTCAGTATTCCCAGTCAATCTCAGTAACTTTAGTATTATCAGCCAATCCTCAGAACTCAGTACATTTTGCCACTCAATGAATCTCAATATATTCAGTTTAGCTTTGATAAATAATACCATTAGAATTTATTCAATTTAGTTAATCAGCTCAGCTAAGTTAATCAGTTCAGTGTCTTTCAGATGGGAGTAGGATTCAGCACCGAATGAGCCTAGGGATGGGGACTCACCTGCTAGATAGGACTGAGATCCCTAGATGCAATCCCTAAGTTCCAGAACTATATTGCCAACATAGGTTGAGATAAACCCTACACGTTTATGGATATATATACATCTTATTTAGGTTACCTACTAGGAGGGGTTGACAGAAAAGCTCTTTGTCAGAGAGGGTATACTCATAGCAGGTCTTTACTAGTAGCACGGTACTGACACCCATCCATCTAGGGTTATAGGTTGGACCCCACAGTTTAGTTTTAGGGTATGATGGTTAGATGATCACTTCCCACAGTTACAATTTCAGTCTCATCCTTAGCCTCAATAAAAGAACTTAGATAGTTTTTCAGATTTTAGGGCTGTCAGATACTGTTAACTCAGATATAGAACGAAACTCAGGTAGGTTCATCAGATTTAGGACTATTAGCTACAGTCATTTACATTATCAATTATAACATTTATCAAAACTCATGTCATCAGTATTCATCTTCATGACTGTCAGATACAGTCAACCAGACCAGTTCTTCATAATCAAAACTGTTAGACACAGTTATTCATGTATCAACATAGTATCAGTCCCTCAATTGTCATTAATTCAATGTTTTTAGTAAAACTTAGTAGTTAGAACTCTGTATTCAGTCCTAGCACCATCTCAGATACAATTACGTATGCATGCATGTATTCTCACGTTTATATTAGTCATTCAGTTAGCACTGTTCATGCATATGAACCTATTGCATTTTGCCTATCTCACTTGCATACCAGTACATTCAAAGTACTAATGCATTTTCACTTTGGTGTCTTATACCATAGGTTTTGAAGCACAAGCTCTAGAGAACCAGTAGCATCCCAGTTTAGCGATTAAAGTTAGTTGTAAGTCCTCATCCTTAGAGGAAATGATGATCACATTACTATTTATGTTTTCAGTTTATTTTAGTAGTTGGAGTTAGTTGGGGACATATCCCATCAACTACTTATTCAGACAGTTTAGAGGCTTTCAGACTATAGTATGTTTAAATAATTATCTTAGTTGTTTTGGTATTATATACCCTATTTTTAGTTATGTACTAGTATTGAACCATGTGGCCTTTCAGTTCATGTTTCCACATTTATGATATTATTACTATTATTCAGTGCTTAATTTACAAATATCAGTCATGGATTAGCTTGTTGTCCTTTGGGGTCATGGGCACCGTGTAGCATTCTAGGTACCAGATTCGGGATGTTACAAACTTGGTATTAGAGGCTAAGGTTCAATAGTGTCCTAGGAAGTCTAAAAAGCCGCATTTAGTAGAGTCTTGTACATGCATGTCTTGTGCACCACACTTATATACAGGAGAATATGAGATGTTTTAGGAATACTGTCCCTTCTTTTAGTATTCATGTCGTGCCAGTGAGCATGAACTCCAGTTAAACTCTTAATCTAATCTATTTCTTCCCTTAGTTTACAGATCATGCCTTCTAAAATGGTTAACTAAGTAGGAAATGGAAGTCAGTCAGCACCTCAGCCAATTCAGGCAGATCCCCTGGACGAGCATGTCCTCCATGCAGAATTCAGGACTGCATTCACTACTCTAGCCAATTCAGTCATAGTTCAGAATAAACGACCAATTGTTGTTCTAGCCAACCCAGTGGCCAATGTTGTTGCAGCCAGGATTCAGGACTTCACCCAAATGAATCCTCCTTTATTCACTGGTTCCAAGTCCGAAGAGGATTCATAGGAGTTCCTCGATCAAGTTCAGAATGTCACAGATAATATGGGAGTAACTTTCAGTGTGAGCATAGAGTTAGCCATCTATCTACTATAAGATATAGTCCATACGTGGTATAAATAGTGGAAGGTATACAGGGGTACAAATACAGAGCCTAAAGAGCGGGAAGAGTTTGCTATAGCTTTCTTAGATAGGTTCTTTTCCATAGACCAGAAAGAAGAAAAAGTGTTATTCATCAATCTCAGACAAGGTAAAATGAGCATTAAAGAATACTCCCTCAAGTTTATTCAGTTATCCAGGTACGCTCCCCATGTAGTAGCAAATAGTAGATCTAGAATGAGTAAATATGTGTCAGGGGTATCAAGTAAAGTGGTTAAGGAGTGTAGGACTGTGATGCTTATTGGTGACATGGACATATCTAGGCTTATGGTCTATGCTCAATAGATTGAAGAGTAAAATCTTAGGAATAAGGAGAAAGAAAGAAAGAGAGCCAGAACAGGTAGTTATATTTTTGCTCAGAATGGGTCACAAGCAGGGTGCCAATTCCATCACCATCAGTGGGCAACACCCAAATAACCTTAATGCATTTCATTACCGACAGTATCAGGAAAGTCCTCCTAATGCAATCACTGGTAAGTTGCAGATCCCTTATTTTCATGTTCATGTTTCTTCAGATTCAAGAGTTTCAATTTGCTTAGTATTATGAATCATGTTCTATAAACCCAAAAATTTCAGACTCATGTCATGCATCTCATGACTCAGGCACTCATATCATGTTTTACAATATTTTCAGTCCACATGACTTATGCTATACTCCAAGTGATCATTCAAGTTCAAATTACGTCATGTATACCTCCAGTATAAATCTCTTGATATGTCCATAATATTGGCATTCCATTTCTCCGAACTTAGTCAATTATTGAGGTTGATATAGTATTTGTTTGAGCATCAGATCCTTGCCTATGCCAATCTTTCCACAAGTAATTATTAGTATCTAGTCTCAGAACTTTAATATCAGTCTAAACCTTAATTATCAGAACCCAACATTCATTTCCAGTAAGAATCTCAGTTACATTTTTAGTCATAATACCAACTTCAGTTTAGTAATCAGATTAGAAACTTAGTTCAGTCCCAATCTTGATTGACCAATCCTACAGCTACCACTCATTCAGTTAGTAGTATTTTAGTACTTCAGCCTACAGAATATTTCCAAACCATGTTATCCGCCTGGCTTTGCATTCTCGAATAATTTAGTATTTTATGAATTCATGCTTAGCTATCTCACATTACTCAGTTAGTCCCTTTCTAATATTTATAAAAACTCCATATTCTTAGCCCAGTTATTCTGACTACCATTTAATTTTACATGCTCAGTACCTAACCATTAATAAGTCAACAGATCAGATGATCCAGTCAGTAGGTAATTAGTTTAAATAGCAAATATTTCAGTCTATCAGTTAGTCGAATAAGTTCGTACAGTCTGGTTTTCCATCTTTCCATCTATTTGTATTATTCGAAATCTCATGAATGAAACCATTCTAAGATGAATCAATCGTGTAGATGGAATCTCGTCCCAGTTCATGTATCATGCCTCAATTTTAGATCTTAGGTAATTAGTCATGACTCATCTTCTAGGTGCCTTGTGCATCGCTTCAGTCTTTAATATCTCCGCAAAGCCAGTATTCTTCGAGGGACCTTGTGTTCCAAGGGGGAGATACCCCATAATTCTTCAATTCTCTCATGCCTTAAATTTAGTGCTCTTCACATAAAAAATCCATTTTAGAGTAGAGGATACTCATAAGTTGACCCTTAAAGTACCAACCTCAGTTGTGGGTCAGGTGTTCAAAGGTTCAGTTCAGTACATGATGTTCAGTTCGTATGTCACGTATCAGACCAGACTCAGTTAGGTTATCATGTTTCCCCTCATGCATGTTTAGTAAGACGATATCGAGTTCATTAGAATTTTTGGTTAAGATAACATTTCTCCTTAGTCTTACTCAGTTTCATGTTCAGTGTTCATCACAAACTTGGTACTAAGTACCCTTGCATATTTATCCATGCATTTATGTATCAGTTTAAGCATGTAATTATGCATTCAACATGCATTCTCATTAGGAGAAATTCAGTTCATCAGAATATTCAGTTATGTACTCATAAGTCGATTATTACTCATTCATCAGACATGCGTGTATTCAGCTTATTAGTCATGCATCAAATATGCATTCTTCAGTATGTTATATTCAGCCATCATTCATGTCAGTCATGAGATCATGTTCCAATTATTCATGTTCATTATGTATGCCAGTGTATGTTATTTCCCTCACTCTCAGTCTCATTCAAGGAAGAATGTTCCCAAGGGGAGATATTGTAATACCCCGAAGTTTCTTAGCTAATTTCTTCCTAAGAATGCCTAGTATTATCTTTTAAATTTAATGATTGTTTTTCCATGAGGAATTTTTAAGATTTTCAATTTTTTACTTGTGGGATATTCAATAAGATTTCCATTGATATAAGATTCGCTTAAATTCGATAAATGGGTAAAAAGTTATGCCTATTTCAAGTTCCCATCGTAAAACAACGCCATATTAGTCTGTGGCACACCGTGTCACAAGCTAAAATGACAATTGTCTTTTTCTAGTGTCTCAGTGTGATTTCCCCTGCGTCACACCAAGGTTCCAGGTTAGGAAGAAAGGGGAAACGTGATGGCTCCGCATCATGCCATCCCTCAGTTTCCCAATTGTCAAATTCCAATCGCGCTGCGTCGCTCCAGGGGCCTAATTCAGGAAAATTTTACTAAAATTACAAAATGCATCCAGGGTTTAAAAGGTTCAATTTCCTACCCCTATTTAAACCCAGTAACACGTGATTTAGCCATTCTTCATCCAAAATATACTAGTTTCTCTCTAGTTTCACTCAAGAACAAGGTAGGGTTTCTATTGGGGATTAAAATTCAACAAGGTTTCACTGTCAAAATTCACAAAATTATGAACTAAGGTTGCATAGTGTTCATTCATGGACTCCTTTCGTCCATGAAGTCCAAGAATCTCTTTTCTAAAGTCAAGATTTTAGATTTTCTTTATGAACTACATGTTTGGTTTATTTTGTTTATCTGTAGAATGATCAATTGAATTCACATGTTGGGTGATTATTGTTATGTGGAATTGATTTGTATAGATGTATATTTATGTGAACCTATGATTAAACCCTAGGATGATGAAATCAGATATTGAATCATGATGTGTAATTATTGTATAATGGTGTCTACATATATTATGCCTATCATATGTTTGATTAAATTTCGATATGAAGGAAAAGTTCTCAACTAGCATGCTTTTATGAAATCCCCATGTTTGTACAAGTTTATGCATATCACTTATTTGATGAAGTGCTTCAATAAATGAATTAAGAATTGTCTTATTGGTCATGTGTTCATGTAAGTCATGCTATGTTAGTTTCTTTCCATCGAGACCCGGGGGTACTTGTACCCGACAATTTAGCTGTGTGACTAGAGCCATGTCATTTTTCATGATACTCTAAGTTAAGTTATGATCTATAGAACTCAGTCAGTTATGTGACTCAGGAAAACCAAAAATCTCAGTAATCTCAGTAGTTCAGTAATCTCAGTGATCTCAGTACTCAATAATCACAATAACCTCAGTATTCCCAGTCAATCTCAGTAACTTTATATTATCAGTTAGTCCTCAGAACTCAGTACATTCCATCAGTCAATGAATCTCAGTAAATTCAGTTTAGCTCCGATAAATAATACCATTAGAATCAGTTCAGTTTAGTTAATCAGCTCATCTCAGTTAATTAGTTTAGTGTCTTTTAGATGGAAGTAGGATTCAGCACTAAGCGAGCATATGGATGGGGACTCACCCGCTAGATAGGACTGAGATCCCAAGAAGCAATCCCTAAGTTCCAAAACTATGTAGCCAACGTAGGTTAAGATGAACCCTACGTGTTTAGAGACATATATACATCTCATTTGGGTTACCTACCGGGAGGGGTTGACAGAAGAGCTCCCTGTCAGAGAGGGTATACTCATAGTAGGTCTTTACCACTAGTGCTGTACTGACACCCTTCCAGCTGGGTTTATAAGTTGTACCACACCAGTTTAGTTTTGGGGTATGCTGGTTAGATGGTCACTTCCCACAGTTATAGTTTCAGTCTCAGCCTCAGCCTCAGTAAAAGAACTCAGATAGTTTTTTAGATTTCAGGACTGTCAAATACAGTCAACTCAGATATAGAACAAAACATAGATAGTTTCATTAGATTTAGGACTGTCAGATACAGTCATTCATGTTATCAGTTATATCGGTTATCAAAACTCATGTCATCAGTATTCATCTTTAGGACTATCAGATACAGTCAACCATACCTGTTCTTCATAATCCGAACTATCAAACACAATTATTCATTTATCAGTAACATAGTATCAGTCCCTCAGATATTAGTAATTCCATATTAGTAGTAAAACTCAGTATTCAATCCTAGTACGATCTCAGATACAGTTACGTATGCATGCATGTATTCTCACGTTCATATTAGTCAGTCAGTTAGTATTGTTCATGCATATTAACCTATTGTACTCAGCCTGCCTCACTTTCATACTAGTACATTCAAAGTACTGACTCATTTTTGCTATGGTATATTATTCCAAGGTTTAGAAGCACGAGCTCCAGAGAACTAGTAGTATCCTAGTATAGCGATCAGAGTTAGCAGTGAGTCCTCATCCTTCGAGGACATAATGATCACATTACTATTTCAGTTTTCAGTTTATTTCAGTAGTTGGAGTTAGTTTGGGACATATCCCATCAACTCCTTATTTAGACAGTTTAGAGGCTTTCAGACTATAGTATGTTCAGATAATTATCTCAATTGTTTTGGTATTGTTATACCATATTTTTTTGTTATGTACTAGTATTGATCCTTATGGCCTTTCAGTTCATATTTCCGTATTTATGATATTATTACTATTATTCAGTGCTCAGTTTACAAATATCAGTCATGGGTTAGCTTGTGGTCCTTGAGGGTCATGGGCACCATGTAGCATTCCGGGTTCCAGATTCGGGGCATTACACAAGCGGACTACTTAGGTTTTGGAAATACGAATAGCATCCAATGGCCTAACATGTCGGTAAACCATCATATTTCTAACACTTGATTTGGAGTTGATCAACAAGGTCCGGGACATCAACAAAACTCAAAAATAGTTTAATAATCATCATGCGGAATTATGACATGAAATGCAATAGTTAAATTTTTTAGAATTTAAACATATAAGTATATAAATAGTATAATAATTCCTCACAGAAGCTAATTCAAATATTTGGTTAGAACCTAGTTAAATTTCATCAGCAGAGTTGCCATTTCTATTTTACGGAGAAATAACATTTTAGTGTTTTTCAAAAGTTCAAATACTTTCAAAAATTCTCAAACTCGAGAATATAGTTGCCACTTAATTTATTTAGGAAAATCAAGAAAACCTTTATAAATTACTCAAATGATTCAAAACATAAAAAATCATTTATGTTTTAAAATTCTAGGTATGCAGTTCTCATTAACATTTTAGAAAGATTTTTAAGGAACCTAAAATGTCCGCTAACTTTCTATTATCCGGACTATTTGAAAATGATTCTTTTCACTAACTTCTAAATGAGAAATTGATTGTCGAAATAAATTGATTAAGGAATATTTTTTTGAGGTTTAAGAAAAATCAGTTTTTAACGATTTTGTAGGGAATTAAGTAGTTGTAAGCAAATTAATGTCAAATAGCAAAAAAACATACAAAAAAGAGAAGGGGGAGAAATAAATGATTTATGCTCTTAATCCCAAATCTATCAATCTTGTCCTAGTCTAATTGGGCATTTGACCCATCTTCATCTGTCCTAATCTAAATATTAGGCTTTGACCCATAACCTATCCTAAACTAAGTTTTTGGGCCTTTTGGCCCATAATCGACTTCACCTGTATTAATTTACAACTTTGGCTTCGAGGCCCAAATGAATAAGTAAATAAATAAATAAATAAAATAAAGAAATAACATAGTTGAGACTTTCGAGTCTCTTAGCAACTCTAAGAGTGGGGTTTTGACCCATTCTTCATCTTCATCTATTTTCTTGCACTGATATGCCACATTATAAATATTGTAATTTCTCTGGAAGTTGACTCGATGAGGAAAATACAATCAAGATTTCATGGAGAACTCAAACACATCGCATTCACATGCATCAAAATAAAAAGGAAGAAGATTAATATTCATATTAACTAGTTTTGTCTTATTGTAACTAATCACACATCATAATCAAATCGTAAATGATAATCACTTTGGAAACATACACTAAAGGAAGTTCAAAGAAGACTTGAGTATCTTAACATTCATTAACTTTTTTAGGATAATACTTGGGAAAAAGATTTTGGGAATCAAAATTTGAGAACATTCTGTCTGTTCTAGATAATGGCATCAATAAATATCAAAATAGTAAATGATAGAGGAAACAATAAGTTGACTTCTGACTAAAATGTTCAATACAGAGCAAACACGGATTAATTCGCAGGAACAACATATCAAACCCACCATAACGTTCCATCGAATGGTATACAATTCAAATAAAAAACTTTTACAGATGTATTTACAAAACTTAAAGAAGAATCTGACACTATAGTCAAATTAACTCAAATGAAAATCTGGGAAAAAGGTTTAATTCATGAAAACAAAATCGATAAGGCATGAAGAGACTACCACAAATTTATCAACTACAAGACTACAATTATGATGACTTAAAGAAAATAGATAGAGCAAAGTCAAAAGGTAAAGATAATTGAAAACAACATGCCAATTTGAATAAGATCACTTAAACATAGTAAAGTAGTAGGGAGCAGTCCCGAAATGGTTCAAAACTATTTAATCAAATTGACAACCTTCAATCAATCCTTCCCCCTGTCAATTAGTGCAAAAGAACAAAACACAGGATATTAAAGGTCCGCAGGATTCGTATTAAAAATAGAGAAAGAGAAAAAAACTCAAGAATAAAATCAAATTCCCAAAGTTCCTTTTTTTAATCCCAAAGAAAACCCCAAACTATTGAAGGCTGCGATAATGACAACCAACCTCTAAAATTTCTATTATTCGAATCAACGAGCTTAAAAATAACACGAACATCATAATACATAAATGTTGGCTTTTCTGTCTATAACAATTTTCAGGAATGAAGGTGAATGCAGCTATTCTCAAAAACACTGTCTTCCAAAACTTCAAGAGTTTTAGACCCTGAAATCAATATCTGAACAAAACAAAAAACAAAAAAATTGACACTAGCCAAGCTCAAAAGAGAATCTACACACTATAATGATTTTCGACATCAAAGACATCAAACAAAACCAAATACATTCTCATGTTTAACATTATTCAACAAGTCATTACATTTTTCAAAGGCTTTAAGCAAAAGAACACTGGCTTGAAATGAACTCAAAAGGAAAACAAAAAGTTAAAAGTTAAACTTACAAAATTTCACAAAAAAAAAAAGAACAGAACTAATAAGCTAAAGAGGGAAGCCAGTGGAGCATATTATTTCTATCCTCATCCTCTTTCTGATGGACTCAAAAATGAGTTTTTAAATTATCGGGATGGTCCTTAAGGAATCATGGGATTTCTAGTTTACGATTGGACAAATCCTCGTCATCCATTTGGAATTTGAGTAGACATAGGACTTAATAAGAAATCCTACTAATGACACTACTAGCTTAATAGTTACATCAAATAAGTCAATATCAAACAATAACGACGAACAAGACAACATTAAATAGTAACAACGAACAAGACAAAATCAGGATAAAATAGTGAGGCAAAAATTAAAGAACTTAGGTTGACAATCAATTAAAAATATCAAGTGTGAATAATCAAATTATAATGCCAAGACCAAGATGCAATTTAAACCACTAAATAAGAATTTAAAGCAATAATTAACCTGCCATATCGATACCATACACATTGTTTTCATCAGAAAAACCTATAGCCTCTAAGGCCTCTATGAAAGACAAATCCCAGCACACACGATTACCAAAAATAGCACTATATCTACAGAATGACAATATAAAGTAGAAATAACCATAACTAAATGGAACAGAGCATTACCTATTTTGGAGAAGCAAAACAGAACCTCGAGCTTTGTCGAAATGCCACCATCGGAAGCAGATCTTTGAGAATTTTGAGAATTCTGATCAATCAACAGCTTCTAAAATTTTACTAAAAGAAAGAAATTAACTAATTTTTTTGCTCAAAATAGCTTTTTTCACCATATTGTGACCTTCTTTTTTTTTCTCTAAAGTGAGATTTTTACAGAAGATGAAATATAGTGTCCATTTTGAGCTCAGACGAGATGGGATATGAGATTCGGGGGTAATTTATGGATTTTCAATAGGGAAAATTCAAATTAAGGTTAAAGATAAGAGTTTCTAGCTCACAATTAGTAAAAAAAAATTTGAATTTTCTAGAGGAAATTTAAAATTGGGAATATTGGGAGAAATGGATTCTACTCCAACAAATCAAAATTGAGAACATATGTACCTTCGTGGTATGGATTTAATGAATTCCAAATGGATTTTGGAGAATATTCTCTAAAACCAATAACTCAACTACCACCTGGTGATTTCTAGGGGCTTCTTAATGATTCCCGACAAACTTGCATGGAAGGGTACGTGATGAAGAGGGAAAACTAGGGTTGGATTCCGATTTCACCGAGTCAAGGAATGCTGGTATCTGTTTTGAGTCGAGTTTATGTTGTTGCATAGAGTTTTTGTCACAGTTTTTTATGATTGTGGTATTAGTTTTATTGTTGTTTTTCTCTTGTGAGGATGATGTCGGCTATAGCGAAAAAAGATTAAAGCTTGGGCAAGGTGGGTTAATTTTGGACCAGCGTTGTTTGCTGTTGGACTGGGTTAGTGGACGGGTCAAAGGACTGGACGGAATATGGCTGTTGAATATTTAAGGGGAATGGATTGGAATTGGAATTATTTTGGGAATTAAGAATTCGAATTACAATTTAGGCAATTTCATTTAAATATTAGCCAAATTGAATATCAATTGGTAAATTGCATTGTGATTGGGGCCAATTTGATTTCAATTGAGGTTAAATTTAATTAGTTGTCTAAATTTAATCGTAATTCGACATTAATTAAGTAAAAAATTAATCTCGAGTTTCTTGATTTAATAAAATCAAATAAATTATTTTCCAAATAAATTATTTTTTTCAAGAAAAAATTACGTTTAAATCAAGATTGTAACCACTTGAATTTATTTTCAAGATAATCCCCTTTTATTAAAATTCGATATTCCATAAAATAAATATTTAAGGAACAAAATTCTATGAATTCATCTAATTACATATGATAATATATAATCCCTACTTAAAATGACAAAATTATCCAGATAAATACTTTGCAAAGCTTTTATTTGGATAAAATAAATGTTAGTCATAGAGGGCAAAAATTAGGTGTCAACAACAACTAAATTTTAACTATTAAAGTGAGGGCAATTTATAAAATTTCCTTTTTCCCCAATTAAGACCCCACGTCCATAAAACTCTTTAGGGGGTTATATCTTATCCTTAACATACTTAAACACTTCAAAACGCTCTCTCGAATTCTCTTAAGCTATCATACTTAGGGTTTCCAAGCAGAAGGTCATCTAAGGGCTTGAAGGTTGAATTCCTTACATGAAATTTGATATTTCATGCATGTTACTCTTCCTTCATTGTTAATTTGTCAAAATCATATGTTTAAAGAGGTTTTTATGATGATGTTGTAAGACCCCATAAAATTTATAGCTTAATTCAGTCTTTTAAGTTTATTAAGGGGTCCCAAACTTAGAAGGAGAGAGAAAAGTAGAATAAGAGAGCTAGAACAAGTAGCTTCTATTTTACTCAGCCTATGTCAGAGGGTGAAAATCGTTCCTAGTTCTGCTCAAAATCTTCAATTCTAGCTCCATCCTCAGCCAGTACTACAATGTCAAAATTCAGATATGGCAATAAAGATAGGGTGGCAGGCTCTAAGTCTTAGGGTAGTGTTAGCAGTGCTCGAACTAATCCTCTTTGTCAGACTTGTGGTAAGAACTATCAGGGAATTTGTAGAGCTGGCAGTGATATTTGTTTAGGATGTGGCAAGCTAGGCCAGAGAGGTAGAGATTGTCCCCAGTCAGGTTGTTAGGGTCAGTGTAACCATTCTCCAGTTCAGTTTGGTCACTCGAATCAGCAGAGTGCCGCATCCTTATGCCACCAGTGGACAACGCTCAAATAGACTTTCTGCTCTTTAATCCTGATGAGATTAAGAAAATTCTTCTAATGTGGTTACTGGTATTTTATAGATCTTTCATATGCATGTTTATTCCTTTCTAGATCCAGGAGCTTCCTTTTCTTTTGCTACTCCTTATATATTAGTTGATTTAGGAGTTAGTCCTGAAATTCTAGCATAACCTTTCCTAGTCTCTACCCTGGTAGGTAAATTAATCATAGACCAGTGGGTATACATGAACTTTCCAGTTATGATATCTCAGAATGTCAGTTCAGTAGACTTAGTCGAGTTAGAGATGATCAATTTTGATGTCATTATTGACATGGATTAGCTTCATTCCTAATATGCCTCAGCCGACTGTAGAAATAGAATTGTACATATCTAGTTTCCAAATAAACCTATCCTAGAGTGGAGAGGTAGTACTTCAGCCTTCAAAGGGTAAGCTCATTTCCTACCTAAGGGCAAGAAAAATGATATCTAAGAGATGCGTCTATCATCTTATGCGAGTTAGAGATGCTAGTTAAGAAACTCCCAGTCTTGAGTCAGTTGCAGTGGGGAATGAATATTCAGATTTGTTTCCAGAAGATCTTCCTGGATTTCCTCTTGATAGGGAAATTGATTTCTAAATTGACCTTCTTATGGACACTCAGCCCATATCTATTCTTCTATACAGAATGACACCTAGAGAACTTAGAGAATTAAAAGAGTAGTTGAAGGATCTCTTAGACAAGGTGTTCATCAGACCCAGTGTGTCCCTATAGGGTGCGCCAGTTTTATTCGTGCATAAGAAAGATGATTCTCTCAGAATGTGCATAGACAACTGTCAGCTCAATGAGGTTATAGTCAAGAACAAGTATCCCCTTCCCAAAATCGATGACTTGTTTGACCAACTTCATGGAGCCATGTACTTCTCTAAGATAGACTTCAGATCAGGCTATCATCAGCTCAGAGTCAAAGAATGTGACATCCCAAAAACAACTTTCAGATGTGGGTTGGTCATTTCAAATTATTAGTCATGTCCTTTGGTATTACCAATGCCCCAGAAACCTTCATGGACTTTATGAACCATGTGTTCAAGCAGTACTTGGATATGTTAGTCATAGTCTTTATAGATGACATTATTGTTTACTCCCACAATGAGCATAATTATGCAGACCATCTCAGAATAATATTGCAGACTCTAAAGATAATCAGTTGTTTGCAAAATTTAGTAAGTGCGAATTTTGGCTAAGGTCAATAGTATTTCTTGGTCATATCGTCTTCGGTGATGGCATTATAGTTGATTCCCACAAGACCAAAGCAGTGAGAAACTGGCCTAGACTTATCTCTCCATCAGATATTAGGAGTTTCTTAGGTTTGGCTAGCTATTACAGGCGGTTTGTTGAGGGATTTGTGTCTATTGCATCCCTATGTCCAGATTGACTCAAAATAAAGTCAGATTTCAGTGGTTAGATTGATGCGTGAAGAGTTTTTAGGAGTTGAAGACTCGACTTACCTCAGCTCTAATTTTAACTCTTCCATATGGTTTGGATGGGTTTGTGGTATACTGTGATGCATCCAAAGAGGTTTGGGTTATGTCCTCATGCAATATGGTAAGGTCATAGCCTACGCCTCCAGGTATCTTAAGCCCCATGAGAAGAAATTTCCGACTCATGATCTCAAGTTAGCAGTAGTAGTGTTTGGCTTACAGATTTGGAGGCACTACTTGTATGGGGTACATGTAGATGTGTTTATAGATCACAAAAGACTTCAGTATGTGTTTTCTCAAAAAGACTTAAACCTCTGCCTGAGAAGGTAGTTGTAGTTGTTGAAGACTACGATATGATTATTCTTTATCACCTGGTCAAGGCCAATGTAGTGGCTGATGCTCTCAGTAGATTGTCTATGGGTAGTGTTGCTTATATTGAGGACAATAAGAAGAAGTTAGTACAGGAAGTTCACCAGCTTACCCGACTAGGTGTCTGCTTATTCAATTCAATAGAAGGTAATATATGGGTTCTGAATAGTTCAAAATCATCTCTAGTTTCCCAAGTAATGGAAAAATATGATAGAGATCCCTGATTAGTCAAGTTGAAAGAGTCTGTCAGAGTTCAAAATAGGGATGTCTTCTCCCAGCATTCAGATGGATCTATTTGAAGCTCTCAATAGTAGGAGATGCAGATCTCCAATTGTTTGGTTTGAAGTGGGTGAGGCCACAATTGTAGAGCGTGACCTAGTATTCGATACCTTAGAAAAAGTTCAGTTGATCAGAGAAAGGCTTAAGACAGCTCAGAGCTGCCAGAAGTCATACACATATGTGCGTAGAAAAGATCTTGAGTTTGAGATTGATGATTATGTGTTTTTGAATATCTCTCACATAGAGAGAGTAAAGAGGTTTGGCAAAAAGGGAAAGGTCAGTCCCTGATATGTCGGTCCCTTTAAAGTTTTCTATTGTTTCAGTAAAGTAGCTTATGAGCTCGAATTGCCTTCAGATATAGATTCAGTCCATACAGTGTTTCATGTCTCCTTGATAAAGAAGTGCATAGGTGACCCAGTAGTTGTAGTACCTATAGAGGGCACAGATATTCAGAACAACCTCTCCTTTGAAGATATTCCAATTGAAATCCTTGACTATCAGACTCGCAGATTGAGGAACAAAAAAGTACCTCTAGTCAAAGTTCTTTAGCGAAATCATTCCATTAAGGGAGGTACTTGGGAAGCAGGAGAAGAAATGTATCCAAAGTATCCACACCTCTTTTCCACAAACTCAGACTCAGCCCAAGGTAATAGTTTTTCCTAAGCTTATTCAGTTTCATGTTAAGATTTCAATTACAAACTTGGTATAAAATATCATTGCATGTTCAGTCATATGTTCATGAGTCAATTTATTCATGTATTCATGCATCATATATTTATGATCATTATAAGTAAACTCATCTTATCAGTACTCCCACTTATGTATTCATAAATCAGCTCAGTTATATACTCAAGCATCAGATATGAATGTTCAGTGTGATCATTCAGTATATCATAATATCATTCCTATAATCATGTACTAGATGTTCATGTCTAGTAAGTTGATTCATCCTACTAGTACTCTCAGTTCATTCTGTCCCATTCGAGGACGAATGATCCCAAGGGAGAGATATTATATGACCTCACAAAATTTCTAGCTTAATTCAGTCCTTTAAGCTTGTTAAGGGGTCCCAAACTTAGAAAATCCTAGAAAAGTATTTATAATTAATTTATTTTTGGCCTTGAAAAGCTGGCAATCTCATTTGGTGACCTATACATCCATTAAATGTTGATATTTTAGTTAATTCATGATCAGGAGGGTCAATAGGTGTTTCCAAATGAGTTTCAAATTTTTTAGACCTCTTTTAGACCATATTTGGAATCCTAAAATAGTGAACCAACATGATCTTGGAATGCCACATCTATTGTCACATTGGTTAATTTTTTCCCTAGCTACCAGCATGGAATTCCAGTTGACCTACGCGATCTTGGCACGATGTGCTGGATATCACGTTGATGCCATTGACGAGCTGCATCGATCTAAGCATTGGTAGCCCAGTTATCAGTCATTAAAGGACCACGTTCTTGGGGGTTTTTGGGTCTTTTTCCCTAGACCCTCAACCCAAAAACACAAAATTTAATACCCTAGAGAGAAAATTAACTCTTTCTTTCTCAATTTCTCTCAAGAACAAGCCTTTGGGTTTTTAATTTCAAATCAAGAACTCAAGATTTCCTCCATTAGCTTCAAGAAATTCTTCAACAAAGGTATGCAACATTTTCATCCAAGGGTCCCTTCTACCCTTGGAGTTCAAGAAACTTATTTTAAAAACATGAATTATGATTTCAATGTTGTGGGTTTGAATTTAATCATGTTGATGTTATGGTATGTGTTCCAAGTTGAAATCTTTATGTATTTCTTTATATTATGATAGAATTTAATTTGAATTTTTATTCTCTTATATTGAAACCCTTGAATTATGAAGTCATGACGTATTAACATTGGTGTTCATGCCCGAGTATGAAGCTAGGACTACCATGTTTTTGATAAAATTGCTAAATTTAGATTATGGTACTTTTATGATCCTTTGTTGATCTAACTGATGAACTTATGCTACACCCACATGTTCACAATGTCTTCCATGCTAAAGCAATACCTTAAATGTTTTTGATAGTAAGCTCATGAGATTGGTTTAAAGAAATTATGATGTGTTAGCATGTATTCCTATTCATGTGCATGTTCATGAGTTTCAAGTGATTGATGAAATGCCTCATAGGTTGTATTGTGAGTTGTTGACTATTTTCAAGTATTCAAGAATTGTCATGTCTTATTTTTTCTGCTATCGAGTCCTAGGGTTATTTAATACCTAACAATTTACCTGTTTTCCTAGAGCCAGTGTCAGTTACAAAATAGTCCCAGTCATGTCACGATCAGTAGTAGTCTAGTTCAGGTACAGAACTCAGAAAAACTCAATAAATTCAGTATCAATCCAGTCCCATTCAGTATTCATTTCAATCCCTAGTAATCTCAGTCATCTAATAGAATTCAATAGTATTCCATCAGTCAATGAAATGCAGTAAACTCTATTCAGTTCAGTTAATCAGTACAATCAGTAACAGATCAGTCCAACCTAGTATTAACTAAGAAATCTATCCAGTGTCGATTCAATTGAGTGTAGGATTTATCACCAAGTGAACCCAAGTATGGGGGCTCATCCGCCAGCAGAGGGTATGATCTTTAAAAGCAATCCTTGTGTTCCAAAACTATGTAGCCAGCATAGGTTGAGATATAACCCTATGACTCTAATATTAATATATCTCATTCGAGTTCTCCTACCTGTGAGGGGTTTATAGAAGAACTCCCTATCAGAGAGGGTTAATTCATAACTTATCTTTACTCATGGCACGGTATTGACATCCTTTCTACAAGAGTTGTAGGTTGGAACCCAAACAGTATAGAAAGGGGTTTTTCCATTAGATGATTACCTCCCATAGTCTCAGTCTCAGTCATCTGTAAAGAACTTAGATAGTTTTATAGATTTTTTGACTGTTAGATACAATCACTCAGCTTAGTACGAAACTCAGCTAGTTACATTACAATCAGGACTGTTAGACACAGTCACTCAGTAATTAGTATATTAGTTATCAGTTACATTAGTTAATCAATATTTAGACTCAGTATTTAGTATTATCACGATTTGAGTTACAATTTACGTATTCATTCATATACTCTTATTCAATCATACTCATGTTATTCAGGTGTTATTTTTCATGCATATTAACCCTTGCATTCAGCCTTACCTCACTTTACATACTAGTATATTCGCACGTACTGATAGATACATTTCTTTGGTGCTATGGTATTTTATACCATAGGTTCACATGCACGGGCCTAAAGTATCCTTAGCGGTTCAAACGTTCAAAAGACAGAGTAGTGGTGAGTCCTCATAGTTCGAGGACATGTTTATCAATTCAGTATTTCAGTCTATTTGAGTAGTTAGAGTTAGTTAGGGACATGTCCCATCAACTTCACAGTTCAAGCAGTTTTAGAGGCTTTTTAGATAGATGTTCAGATAATATTTAGTATTTTAGATTCTAAAATTTTATTAGATTTTATCATTTCTCTTTATCAGTATTACAATTTTGAACCTTATGGTATTTCAACCCATTATTCTGTATTATACAATATTATTACTCAGTTATTATAGTAGGTACCAGTCATGGGTTAGCTTTTGCCCCTTCGAGATTATAAGTATCGTATAGCATCTGGGGTACCAGACTCGGGGCATTAAAAACTTAGTTTCTGAGCCTAAGGTTTAGTAGAGTCTTAGGAAGTTTGAAAGCCGCATCTAGTAGAGTCTTGTGCATAGGTATGTAGCGCGCCACACTTATGGGCAGGAGGCTACGAGTTGTTTTAGGAACAATTTCCCTTCTTTCAGTATTGATATCATGCCAGTGAGCATGATATCCAATTAAACTCTCTTTCTAATACAAGTTTCTCTTCCATTTATAGAAAATGCTTCCAAAGAGGACTCAGGGAAGAGAAATAGGAGATTAGCTAGCCCCTCAGGCTGACCATCCCAATTCTTTTAGATAATATATATCCTACACTGATTTCAAAGTAGCTTTCACTACCCTAGCTTATTTAGTTACTGCTCAGAATGAACGTCCATCTGCCATTCCAGCCAACCCAGTGGACAATATTATAGAACACAGGATTTGAGACTTCACTCAAATGAACCCTCTGTCTTTTATAGGGTCTAAGTCAGATGATGACATTCAGGAATTCCTTGATTAGATATGGAAGGTTAAAGATATTATGGGTGTGACAGCTAGTGAGACTGCTGAGTTAGCTGCATATAAGTTATAGGATGTGGATCACACTTGGTTCAAACAGTGAAAAACAGAGAGGGAAGTAGATGTAGGGCCCATTGAGTGAGAGGAGTTTGCCACTACTTTTCGAGATAGATTCTTACCCCTAGAGCTGAGTGAAGCTAAGGAGTTAGAGTTATTAATCTGAAGTAGGGAAATATGACAGTGAAAGAGTATTCTCTCAAGTTTACTCAATTAGCTAGATATGCTCCTCATGTGGTGGAAGATAGCAGATCTCGACTAAGAAAGTTTCTGTCTAGAGTGAATAATCAAATGGTCAAATAGTGCAGGACCATAATGTTGATCACTGAGATAGACTTTTCTAGGCTGATGATCTATGCTTAGCAGATAGAGGAGCAAAATAATAAGGAAAGAGAAAAAAAGAATAAAAGAGCTAGAATGGGTAGCTTTCACTTTGCTCATCTTAAGTCATCGGGTGGAAACCATTCTTAATTTCGCTCAAAATATTTAATTCCAGCTCCATCCTCAGTCAGTGCTCTAGTTCCAAAATTTAGAGATGGCAATAAAGATAGGGCGCCAGGATCTTAGTCTCAGGGTAGGGTCAACAGAGCTCAAACCAATTCTCTTTGTCAAACTTGTGGTAAGAACCATCAGGGTATTTACAGAGCTGTTGGTGATGCTTATTTCTAATATGGTAAGCTAGGCCATAGAGTAAGAGATTGTCCCCAGTTAGGTTCTAAGAGTCAGTATAACCATCCTCCAGATCATTCTGCTCGCTTGAATCAATAGGGTGATGCATCCAGTAAAACCAGTGGGCAGCGCCCAAATAAACTTTATACTCTTCAGTCCTGATAGGAATAGGCAAATTCTCTTAGTAAGGTCACTGGTATGTTACAGATCTTTTATATACATCTTTATGCCTTGCTAGAACCAAGAGCTTCCTTGTCTTTTGTTACTTCTTATATAGCAGTTGATTTCAGAGTTAGTCCTAAAATTCTAGCAGAGCCTTTCCTAGTCTTTACGCTAATGGGTAAATCAATCATAGCCAGGAGGGTATACAGGAACTATCTGGTTATGGTATCTCAAAAAGTCACTTCAACAGACTTAGTCAAATTAGAGATGACCGATTTTGATGTCATTATCAGAACGGATTGGCTTTATTCCTTCTATACCTTAGTCGACTGTAGAAACAAAATTGTCCAGATCTAGTGTCTAAATAAACCTGTCCTAGAGTGGAAAGGTAGTACTTCAGCCTTCATGGGTCAGCTTGTTTCCTACCTAAGGGCAAGAAAAATGATATCTAATTGATGCGTCTATAATCTTGTGCAAGTCAAAAAATCTAGTTCATAAACCCCCAATCTTGAGTCAGTTCCAGTGGTGAATGAATATTTAGATGTGTTTCTACAAGATCTTCTCAGAGTTCCTCTTGTAAAGGAAATTAATTTTGGAATAGACCTTCTTCCGGACATTCAACCCATATCTATTCTACCATATAGAATGGCACCTGCAGAACTCAAAGAATTGAAAAAGTAGTTGAAGGATCTCTTAGACAAGGGATTCATCAGAATCAGTGTGCCCCCATGAAGTGTGCCAGTTTTATTCATGCTTAAGAAAAATGGTTCTCTCAAAATATGCATAGACTATCGTCAGCTCAATAAGGACACAGTCAAGAATAAATATCCCCTTCCCAGAATAGATGACTTGTTTGACGAACTTCAGGGAGCCAGCTACTTCTCTAAGATAGACCTAAGATCAGGCTATTATTAGCTTAGAGTCAGAGAATGTGACATCCTAAAAACTATTTTCAGGACTCGGTATGGTCGCTTCAAATTATTAGTCATGTTCTTTGGTCTTACAAATGCCCTAGTAGCCTTCATGGACTTGATGAATCATGTGTTCAAGTAGTACTTTTACATGTTCGTCATAGTTTTCACAGATGACATTCTTGTTTACACTCGTAGTGAGCATGATCATGCTGACCAACTCAAAATAATATTGTAGACTCTTAGAAATCATCAGTTGTTCATCAAATTCAGTAATTTTGAATTTTGGCTAAGGTTAGTGGCATTCCTTGGTTATATCATCTCAGGTGATGGCATTAGGGTTTATCCCCATAAGACAAAAGTGGTGAAAAACTAGCCCAGAACTATCTCTTTACTAGATATTAAGAGTTTCTTGGGTTTGGCTGGCTATTACATGAGGTTTGTTACAAAATTTTGGTCTATTAAATCCCCTATGTCTAGATTGACTCAAAATAAGTCAAATTTCAGTGGTCAAATTCATACGAGAAGAGTTTTCAAGAGTTGAAGACTCGACTCACCTCAACTCTAGTTTTTACTATTCACGATGGTTTGGATGGGTTTGTGATATACTATGATGCATCCTGAGTAAATTTGGGTTGTGTCTTTATGCAGCTAGGTAAGGTCAGAGCCTACGCCTCTAGGAAGCTTAAGCCCCATGAGAAGCATTATCTGACTCATGATATTAAGTTAGCAACAGTAGTGTTCGCCATAAATATTTGGAGGCACTACTTGTATGTAGTGCATGTAGATATGTTCAAAGGTGACAAAATCCTTCAGTATGTATTTTCTCAAAAAGTCTTAAACCTCCATCAGAAAAGGTGGTTAGAGTTGTTCCAAGACTACGATATGAGTGTCCTTTATCACTCGAGCAAGGCCAATGTAATGGCTGATGCTCTCAGTAAACTATCTATAAGTAGTGTTTCTCATGTTGAGGACAGTACGAAAAAGTTAGTTCAGGAAGTTCATCATCTTACCCGACTAGGTGTCCACTTAGTTGATTCAGCAAAAGGTAAGGTGTGGGTTTAGAATAGTTTAGAATCATCTCTAGTTTCTAAAGTAAAGGAAAAATAGGATAGAGATCGCAGTTTATTCAAGTTGAAAGAGTCAGTTAGAGATCAAACGGCGGAGGTTTTCTCCCAAGAGAGATATGGTGTATTACGTTGTCAGGGTCATCTATATGTGCCAGGTGTAGATGACTTGAAGTGAATTCTATAGAAGCGCATGGTGCGCGCTACTCTATTCATTCAGGGACCACTAAGATATACTATGATTTTTGGGAGATCTATTAGTAGAGTGGGATGAAGAGAGATATTGCATAGTTTGTGGCTAAGTTCTCAGCATGTTACAAGGTTAAGATTAAGCATCAGAAGCCTAGAAGGTGTATGTAGGAGTTCATTATTTCCACTTGGAAATAGGAAGAAGTAAATATGGACTTTGTGATGGGGTTGCCTCTTACTTGTAGTCAACATGATTCAGTTTGGGTCATTATAGATAGGATGACCAAATTAGATCATTTTCTTCTAGTTTATACCCCTTATTCAGCTGAGGATTATGTAACTCTATATCGAGGAGTTGGTCAGATTGCACGGTGTTCCATTGACTATTATCTCAGATAGAGGTACCCAGTTCACCTCTTATTTCCAGAAGGCTTTTCAATATGGTCTTGGTACTTGAGTTCATCTCAGTATAAATTTTCTTTCTTAGACAGATGGTGACATAGAAAGGACCATTCATACCTTTAAAGATACGTTGCGAGTGTGTACAATAGATTTTAAAGATATTTGGGATGACCACTTGCCTTTTATTGAGTTCAAATACAATAACAGCTATCATTCTGACATTCAGATGACTCTGTTTGAAGCTGTCTATGATAGGAGATGCAGATCTCCAATCATTTGGTTTGAAGTTGGTGAGTCGTAGTTGTAGGGCCTATCCTAGTATTTGATACCTTAGAAAAATTTTAGTTGATCAGAGAAAGGCTTAAGATAGCTTAGAGCCGATAGAAGTCGTACACAAATGTGAACAGAAAAGATCTCAAGTTTGAGCTTAACGATTATGTGTATTTGAAAATCTCTCCCATGAAGGGAGTGAAGAGGTTCGGCAAGAAGGGAAAGCTTAGTCCACGATATATTGGTCCCTTCAAAGTTCTTAATCATTTCAACAAAGTATCTTATAAGCTCGAATTGCCTTTAAATCTAACTTTTTCCCATCCACTGGTTTATGTGTCCTTGCTATAAAAGTGAATAGGTAACCCAGAAGTTTTAGTCCCTAAAGAGGGCATAGATATTTAAAACAACCTCTCCTTCAAAGAGATTCAAGTCAAAATCCTTGACTATCAGACTCACATATTGAGGAACAAAGAATTCCCTCTAGTCAAATTTCCTTGGTAGAATAAGTCCGTTGAGGGAGATACTTGGGAAGCCGAAGCAGACATGCAGACCAAGTATTCTCACCTCTTTTCTACAAACTGAAACTCATCCCAAGGTAATAGTTTTCCCTAAGCTTATTCAGTTTCATATTCAGATTTTAGTTACAAACTTGGTATCAAATACTATTTTATGTTTAGTCATATGTTCATGACTCAGTTCAGTTAGGTATTCATGCATCAGATATGCATGATCAGTATGAGAAAACTTAGCTTATTAGTACTCACAGTCTTGTGTTCATGAATCATCTCAATTATGTACTCATGCATCAGTTATGCATGTTCAGTGTGATAATTTTGTATATCAGTAATATCAGTCCTATAATCATATTCTAGATGTTCATGTCCAGTATAAAGATTTAGCCTACTAGTACTCTCAGTTTAGTCCATCCCATTCGAGCATGAATGCTCCCAAGGGGGAGATATTGTAAGACCCCACAAAACATCTAACTTAATTAAGTCCTTTAAGCTTGTTAAGGTATCCAAGACTTAGAAAATTCTAGCTAAGTATTCTGACTTAGTTTATTTTTCGCCTTCAAAAGTTGACAATCTCATTTTGCAACCTATACATCTGTTAAATGTTGATATTTTAGTAAAAGCATGATCAGGAGGGTCAACAGGTGTTCCCGTATGAGTTTTAGATTTTTCAAAACTTATTTAGACCAGATTTAGAATCCTAAAATAATCAACCAATGGGATCTTGGCGCACCACATCGACTATCGCGTTGGTTAACATTTTTTATAACTACGAGTGTGTAATTCCAGTAGACTAACCCAATCTTGGTGCGACACATTGGATATTGGGTCGATGCCATCAATGCGCCATGTTAATCTGTGCATTGGTAGCCCAGTTATCAGTCATTAAATGATCGAGTTATTGGAGGTATTTGGGTCTTTTTCCCTCGTCCCTCAATCCCCAAAAACATGAAATTTAATATCCTAGAGAGCAAATAAACTCTTTCTTTCTCAATTTCTCTCAAGAACAAGCCTTAGGATTTTTAATTTCAAATCAAGAACTCAAGATTTCCTCCATTAGCTTCAAGAAATTCTTCAACAAAGGTATGTAAAGTGTTCATCTAAGGGTCCCTTCCACCTTTCGAGTTCAAGAAACTTCTTTTAAAAACATGAATTGTGATTTCCATGTTGTGGATTTGAATGTAATCATGTTGATGTTGAGGTATGTGTTCCAAGTTGAAATGTTTATGTATTTCTTGATATTATGATAGCATGTAAGTTGAATTTTGATTCTCTTATATTGAAACCCTTGAATTATGAAGTCATGATGTATTAGCATTGTTGTTCATGCCCAAGTATGAAGCTATGCCTACCATGTGTTTGATAAATGCTAAATTGAGATTATGATGCTTTTGTGATCCTTTGTTGATCTAAATAATGAACTCATGCTATACCCACATGTTCACAACATCTTCCATGCTATATCAATACCTTGTATGTGTTTGATGGAATGCTCATGAGATTGGTTTAATGAAATTATGATGTGTTAGCATGCATTCCTATTCATGTGCAAGTGCATGACTTTCAAGTAATTGATGAAATGCCTCATAGGTTGTATTGTGAGTTGTTGATTATTGTCAAGTATTCTAGAATTTTCATGTATTATTACTTTTTTGCTATCGAGTCCTGGGGGTATTTAATACCATATAATTTAGCTATGTACCTAGAGCTAGTGTCTGTTACAGAATTGTCTCAGTCATGTCATGATCAGTAGTAATCTAGTTCATTTACAAAACTCAGGAAAACTCTGTAACTTCAGTATTAATCTAGTCCTATTCAGTATTGAGTTCAATCCTTAGTAATCTCAGTCAGCTACCAGAACTCAGTAATATTCTGTCTGTCATTGGAAATCAGTATACTTTGTTCAGTTCTGTTAATCAGTACAATCAGTAGTAGATCAGTCCAGCCTAGTACAAACTAGAAAATCATTCCAGTGTCTATTCAGTTTGGAGTAAGATTCAACACCGAGTGAACCCAAGGATGGGGGCTCACCCGCCAATATAGGGTGTGATCCTTAGAAGCAATCCTTACCTTCCAAAATTACGTAGCTAGCATAGGTTAAGATATGACCCTATAAGTATAGGGTTAATATATCTTATTCGATTTCTCCTACCAACGAAGGGTTGATGAAAGAGCTCCTTATCAGAGAGGGTTAATTCACAGCTTGTCTTTACCCATGGCATGGTACTGATACTTTTCCAACTGGGGTTATAAGTTGTATCCCAAAACATTTAGAAAGGGGTATGTTAGTTAGATAATTACCTCCTGTAGTCTTTGTCTCAGTCTTCAGTAATGTACTCAAATAGTTTTAAAGATTTTAGGACTGTCAGATATAGTCACTCAGCTTAGTATGGAACTCATCTAGTTCCACCAGAATTAGGACTATCAAAAACAGTCAATCAGTAAATAGTATATTAGTTATGGATTACATTAGTTAATTAGTATTCAGACTCAGTATTCAGTATTATCACGATTTCAGTCAAAGTTCACGTATTCATAAATGTACTCTCATTCAGTCATAGTAATGTTACTCAGTTGTTATTGTTCGTGCAGATGAACCCATGCATTCAGCCTTACCTCAGTTTGTGTACCAGTATATTCACATGTACTGATGCATACTTTTCTTTTGTGCTATGGTGTTTTATATGGTGTTTTATAGCATAATTTAATCATTTCTGATACATATGGTATTTAAGTAGTTTAGACATTAAATAGATACAGTAGTGGTTAGTCCTCATAGTTCGAGGTCATGTTTATCCATTCAGTATTTTATTCTATTGTAGTAGTCGAAGTTAGTTAGGGACATGTTCCTTCAACTCCACAGTTTAGACAATTTTAAAGACTCTTTAGACTAGATGTTCAGATAGTATTTAGTATTTCATATTCTGATGTTTTATCAAATTTTATCATTTCTCTTTATCAGTATTACAGTTTTGAACCTTATGGCATTTCAACTCATTATTTTGTATTATTTCTCAGTTATTACAGAAGCTACCAGTCATGGGTTAGCTTGTGTTCCTTTCGGATTATGAGCACCGTATAGCATTCGGGGTACCAGACTCAGAGCGTTACAGATATTGATGTTGATTTTGAAAAAGTGGGTTGAGCGTTTTTGTAAAACTATTTTTTATGTGATGTTTCATAGTTGTCCCTACATGGGTTATTTTAATGGTGGTTTTAAATTCAAATTTGGTGCCTGGGAATGGTGAAAGAACTAGGGATGGTGATTTCCTAAACTTGTGACTTTTGAAGGGGTTATGACTTCAACCACATATTCTGAAATTAGTTTTAGTTATAAAAAATGTGGGAATTTGGACTATACTTAAACTATTGCATAATGAAAAAGGTTAATGAAGCCTAATGATTTATAATTGAAACAAGGGGTGGTTGTGAATTCGTCAAAGTGATGAATACTAGTTTGACATGTTGATGTTACCTTGCAAGTGTAGTTGGTATGACAATACTCTTATCTATCAAACTCTTTAAACTTATTTTTAGCTATAGTCGGGGGTATGTCCCAACACTTTATTGAGATTCAACTTTGATACTTTGTCTTAAAGGCTTTGTTTGAATTATTATGGATATTGGGAAATATTGGTCGGTAGTTTGGATGGTCGCCGGTCATTGGTGATGGACTTGTTTTGAAATTTTCCTTAAGTTTGTCGCATGTTATCTTGTTATATGTTCGAAATTCATTTGACAGCAAGGATATTGTGTTGTTTGGTTTGGTTTGAATGGGTTGGTCTCCGATCCATTTTAGACTTAAGATACCCATCATGACTAGGCCCTGGTTTGCTTGTGATAGAGATAGTATCAGAGCCTAGGTTTGGTGTCATTGCATGTCCAAAAAAATATGTTAAATAAAGTCTCTTTTATGGGTATGTAGCGCACAACACTCATAAGGGATAGGCTATGAGGCATTTAGGAATGTTATCCTTTCTTGTTGTTCTATTTTTGAGCTATAGAGTCTAAGATCTTGAATCTCTCTAATCACCATTTGTTCTCTTTTAAGATCATTCCCCAAGAAGTTTTGATAATCATGGGAACTCTTCTATCATATTTAAGAAAAATATGGATGGAAATCATCCAACTCCAGGAGTTCAGACTCAGTCTAGGTTTGCTGCTTTGATTGCCTTAATGGAGATCCACTAGTCCTATCTATCCCTCCTCAGGCACCCCAAACTAGCATGTCTAATACTGAGTTTTGCCAGTCGATCCATTTTCTTACCGAGTTGGTGGCCTCTCAGACTGAGCATATTTCTTCTGTTGCTCCATCATCTGGTTCAACTTGAGTTAGCCAATTTATGAGGTTGAGTCCTTTTGTTTTCACTAGTTCTAAAGTTGAGGAAGAATCTTAAAATAGAATTACTGAGAAAGAAAAGATCTTGTGTGTGATACATTCTACTGATGTGGAGGGTGTAGAGTTTGTTATCTATTAGTTAAAGGATGTTGCATACTAGTAGTATGATGAGTGGGAGAACCTTAGGGGCGATGATGTTGAGTCAACTTTTAGGGATAGATTCTTTAGTTATTTTCTCGATCATTTCTTTCCTCAAGAGTTGAGAAAGGTGGAGGCTTAGGAGTTCATGAATTTGAAGCAAGGTAAGATATCGGTAAACAAGTATGCCTTGAAGTTTCATTAGCTATCATGTTATGCTCCGAAATTGGTATCTAGGATGAGAGCTTGAATGAGGAAGTTTTCCTCTTAGTTGTCCTATGAGTTGATCTTAGAGAGCAAGGCCGCCTTGTTGAATAAGGATATGGACATCTCTATACTTATGGTGTATATACAATAAGTTGAAGATGAAAAGAAGAAGCAAGCAGAATAAGAAGTTTCGCTACATGGATTAGGGTGGAGGTCAATAGTAGAGTGGAAGAGATGGTGGAAAGTTGTATAAGAAAAAGTAGGGCAATTCTAGTTCCTACTCTACAACTAGTGCACCTTATCTAAAGCCGTTGGGTGATCTTTGTTCTCAGTATGATAATGGGTTTAGAATCCCAAGAGCCCAACCTCAGGATAGTGGGGCTCAGTCAGCTTCATTATATCTTCCTTGTATATTTTATGGTCAGGTACACCGTGGTGTTTCTGAAGAGATGAGGAACAAGTGCTTTAAATGTGGTCAGATTGGTGTTATGCATAGGGATTGCCCTTCTAAAATTGCAACTAGGGAAAATAAGATTTTTGTTTCTACTTCATCAGCTCCCACATTAAAAGGTGTTGCTTCTGCTTCTGTCTCCAGCATTGGATGGAACCATTTGTACACCCTTTCCACTTACCAAGATTTTATGGCATCCCTTGATGTTGTTACTGGTATGAGCTTAAACCCTTTTGTCATGTTGTACACTATCTACTTGATCTCAGTCTACTCTCTTTTATGTGCCCCCTTATATGGCTATTCATTTTTATTGTAATCCTAAATATATTTCGAACCTATTCTTTGTATCCACCCTAATGGGTTTCTCTATTATGGTGAAAGACTTTATAGGGGTTTTGTGATGTCGATCTATGGTAGAGATACCTTGGTAGATCTGATAGAGTTGGGCATGTTATACTTTGATATGATTTTGGGATGGATTGATTGCATTCGTGTTATACATCCCTTGATTGTCGGACCCGAAGGGTCAGTTTCCATTTCTCAAATAAGATAGTGATTGAGTGGGAAGGTAGTTCCCTAGTACCTTAGGAAAGGTTCATCTCATATCTTAGAACTCGAAAATTGGTTTGTAAAGGGTGCCTTTATCACTTAGAGCATGTTAGGGATTCTAGATCCAAAGGTCCTTCTTTGTAGACTGTCCCTGTGGTCTGCTAATTTTTTGAGGTGTTTCCTGATGTTCTTCCTAGTATTCCTCCTAATAGGAAAATCAATTTAGGGATTGATGTTCTTATGGATACTCGTTCTATTTGTTTGCCTCCTTATAGAATGGTTTTGACAAAGTTGAAAGAGCTCAAGTTACAGTTGAAAGATCTACTGGATAAGGGTTTTAGCCCTAGTGTATCTCCACAGGGTGCTCCTGATATTTTTAAGAATAAAAAGGATGGTTCCCTTTCAACGTGTATTGGTTACTGCCAAATAAATATGGTGACCTTGAAGAATAAGTATCCTCTTCCGAGGATTGATGATCAGTTCGATCAGCTTCAGGGTGCTAAGTTATTTTCTAAGATTTATCTTTACTCAGGTTACCATCAGTTGAAGATTAGGGAGACGGATATCCCTAAGACTTCCTTTTGAACTCGATATGGTAATTTTGATTTTTTAGTTATGTCCTTTGGGTTGACCAATAATTTGACAATATTTATGGACCTTATGATTAGGTTTTATCGTCTATTCTTGGATTTTTTTGTGATTGTCTTTAGTGATGATATTTTGGGGTATTTTAAGATAGGCAGATCATGTCGATCACCTCTTTCTTATGTTGTAGACTCTAAAGGATCAGCGTTTGTATGCAAAAATTTTTAACTGTGAGTTCTGCCTAAATATTGTGACTCATCAGGGATATGTTTTTTCTAGTGAAGGGATCATGGTGGATGCACAAAAGGTTGCTATAGTTAAAAAATGGCCTAGACCCACAACTCCTATTGATATTCAGAGTTTCTTAGGTTTAGCTTATTATTATAGAAGGTTTGTAAAGATTTTCTCTTCTACCGCTGCCCCTTTGACTAAGTTGAATCACAAGAAGGTGAAATTTTTATGTTTGATACTTGTGAGGGTCGTTTCAAGAAGATAAAGGGTAAGTTTACTTCAACTCCAATCTTGACTCTGCCTGAAGGCATTGATGGTTTTGTTCTCTATTATGATACGTCTCACGTAGGGTTGGGTTATATGCTGATGGAGCATGGAATTTTTTTTACATATGGATCTAGAAAGTTGATGGTTCATGAGAAGAATTACCAGACTCATGATTTAGAGTTATTAGATGTGGTGTTTGCATTAATGATCTAGGGACAGTATTTGCAGGGGGTCCATGTTGATATTTATTCTAATCATAAGAGTTTGCAATATATGTCCACTCAGAAAGAATTCAATTTTAGGCAAATGAGATGCTTGAGTTGCTTAAGAACTATGACATGAGTCTTCACTGTCACTTCGATAAAGATAATACGGTTGTTTATACTCTTAGTAGGTTATCCATATGAAGCCTGTCTTGTATGGATGAGGAAAAATAGGATTTCGTGAAGGATATTCACCGTTTGGCTAATCTCAAAGTTTTAATCTTAGATTTTGAGGATGATGGCATGATTCTTTAAGAGGTGGAAAAGTCATCTCTTGGTGCTGAAGTGAAGGAAAAGCAAATGTTGGATCCTATTTTGATGCAAATTAAGAATGATGTAAGTAGGTGGAACGTGATAATTTTTTAGATTGTTAGTGATGGCATCTTGAGATGCCAAGGCAGATTATGTGTTACCGATGTTAATGGGTTGCAAAGAAGAAGTTTGGTCGAAGCTCATAAGTCGCATTATACTGTTTAGCCTAATTTGACAAAAATGTACAATTTTTTAAGGAGATTTATTGGTGGAGTAACATAAAGTGGGATGTGGCTAATTTTGTGGCTAAGTGCATGATGTGTTAGCAAGTAAAGGTAGAGCATTTGAGGCCTGATAGGTTGACTCAGGAGATTGAGCTGCCAGTGTGGAGATGGGAGATAATTAATATGGATTTTTTATGGGTCTTCCATAGTTTTGCCAGTAGTTTGATTCAATTTGGTTCATCATGTACAGGATGACTAGATTTGCTTACTTTTTGCCTGTGAGGACAAATTACTCTTCTGAGGATTACACCAAGCTGTTCTTTGAGGAGATCGTGAAGTTGCATGGTACTCTGGTTTCCATCATACCTGATCGAGGTACCTACTTCTCATCTCATTTTTGGAGGTCATTCTAACGAGGTTTGGGGACTAAGGTAGCCCTTAATACTGCTTTCCACCCATAGACGTATGGGCAAACGAAAAGGACAATTCACGTCATAAAAGATATGCTTTATTGTATGTGTAATTTTAGTGGTAGTTATATAGACCACTTGCCTCTCATAGGATTTACTTAAAATAATATTTATAACTCTAGCATTGGTATGGATCCATTTGAGGCCTTATATGGTTGGTGATATCGATCTCTTATTGGGTGGTTTGAGGTTGGTGAAAATAAGTTTTTTGGCCCTGATTTGGCTTACAAAGCTATAAAGAAGATGAAGGTAATTTGGGATAGAGTTAAGGCTACCCAAAATCTTCAAAAGTCCTATGCAGATGTGAGGCTAAGGGAGTTAAAGTATAGTATTGGTGAATAGGTGTTCTAGAAGGTCTCCCCCATGAAGGGAGTGAAGTGGTTTGGCAAGAAGGGGAAGGTCAATCCCAATTATGTCAATCTATATTTGGTTTT
>JAPEIP010005082.1:0-10785 GCA_026120095.1 Capsicum chinense
GAGAGGAGAGAGTGGTTGATTTGGATTGAAGAGGGGTGTGAGTTGGGTTGATTTGTATTTTTGAAAAGATTAGAAAGTTTTGAAAATATTAATCAAGTTCACAATTAACTTAATCAAGTTTCCTAATGATGTTTGACCCTTTAAGTTGGTCAATATCACCAATCCTTTATTCAAGATTTAAAAGACACCTTTCCTTCAATTTTCTCGAGAAACTAGAGGCATGAGGGGTGATGAAGTGCAGTTTTTCCTTTTTTTTTTAATCAGTATTTATATTACTATCAAGGTAGGTACATTTTGCTAATTTAACTATAGCACTAAAAAATTTATTTTTTTCTATTTAGAGAGGGGCTTCAAGTTCCCAGGAAGAGCCGTAAGACTGCTCATGTACGGTTCGGGAGTCGAACCCCTGCACAAGGGGCTTAGGTCAACACTTATATAAATTTTAGATAATTGGTGAAACTTTTGGAATTCACTAACAGAAAAAAACAATTGTTTGGATTAGTTAATGATAAAGGAAATGGTTAGTCATACAAACAAATTTCCGGATAGTGATAATAAATGGAATTATTATTATTAATAAGATATGAGAAGTGGAGTAGTAACTAGTAATTGACGTATTTATAGTATTAATAATTATTAGTATTAGTTTCAATTGTGCTTTATTTTATTTGATTAGCCTTTGCTATGTTGAGATTTCTTTGCTTTCATCTTACAGACTCTTTAGCAAATATGATGCACCAATTGGGCACTACAATAATAAGGGAGGTATAGAGATAGCTAACTATTGAAATGATGAATGAATAAATGGTGTCCATGTATGGCTACAAGTTTTTTGTGTGTTTTCTAGCCTATGTACACTGCAAGAATGTAATAACTTTGCTTTCATCTTACAGACTCTTTGGCAAATATGATGCACCAATTGGGCACTACAATAATAAGGGAGGTATAGAGATAGCTAACTATTGAAATGATAAATGAATAAATGGTGTCCATGTATGGTTAAGTTTTTTGTGTTTTTCTAGCCTATGTACACTGCAAGAATGTAATAACTATTGCTTTCTCGATTTTATATTTATATGACGGTGTTTGACTAGTTCAAGTCAAGGGTTCTATCGAAACACCTCCCTATAAGGTAGTGATATGGCCTGCAAACATTCTATCCTCCTACATGAAGTGAAACAAGTGTTTTTTTTGGAGGTTTTTGCAGAGAGGCCAGTGCATCCGCGTCGCATTACATTCATTGTTAGCCCTTCGTACATCAGGAATGACAGTTGCCCTTTAGGCTCCGGACTCAACTTATTAACAATCCAAACACCTATTAGAGGACTTCAAAAAAAAAAGACAGGAAAAATTGACAATAATCAAGGAAGTAAAACACAACTCACGAAGATAAACAGATTTTCCACAATGGGATCACAAGACACTGTTGAAATTTCTAAAATATTCAACCACATCGAGTTTTAGTTAATGCCATATTAAACTAACAACATGCACGCGCGAATAAATCACACGCAAAAAGGTAAAAAAAACACAATGGCCACGCTGAAACGTGTGATTTTTTAGCAGTAACTATTATGTTTTTAACATCTACTTCAATACGAGCAGGCACGTGCTGTTTTTCCAAATGACTTGAAGCATCACCGAGCTTCAAACTGCACGAAGGCGCCAAAACAATGCAGTTTAGTGTACTTGTAGAATTAAAGGACTACGATGAAAGAACTGTAGGAAATGAAATATCGTAGGTTGGCTCAGATTCCTAATAGCAACACCGCAAGTGATGTTTCGAGATAGTGCACTTAGGAATGGTTTACTTAGCACTTTCGAAACTCTAGATTTACAACAAAGAAAACACAAATATGTGCATTGCCAAATCATCTCGTTAGGATTGCAAACTCGGGATTTTCTAGCCTATCACCGTTGCTATCCATCAAAAGATATAACAATCCATCCAGTGGCCGAATGGACATGGACTCATTCGCTCCCTTCAGGAAGAATTTAACAATTTTGAAGGACATATATGTTAACTGTAAGGTCAAATTTATAGCTAAACGAGAGTAGTAGGTGCAATACTAGCCCACATCCTCTAACGAGACTCTGCTGCTGACAGAATATGGACCATTAAAAATGGCGTCTAAACACATGTATACACAGAGATTAAACAACCAAAGCATGTATCTTCTATACCAGATTCAGCTGGAAATTCACCTAAAACACCCAAAAACAGAAGCTAACTCACCAAGAAGATTATTTGTGCACGATACACTACAATATGGTTGAATACTATCAGCTAGATACAATTCTATCCAAAAATATTCTCTTGCCGCTTAACTTTTTGCAGTTCTGTGACAACCACAACTAGTCAATAATTGAATCAAGACAACTGCAACACTAAAAGACAGTAATGTATCGAGGACAAAATGAGTCAAAGAACTTAAAATACTACTATTTAATTGTTGATAAGTTCCATGGTCGTCTTCAGAATTTAGCAAGCATTATCCTAATGAACACAATATGATTGATTTTTTTTGAGAACTTACAATAGTAATAGACTAAAAAAACATAATAATGATCTCCAACATAATCCTAAGACTTTTTTTTAAATCAAGTAACAATAAAATATAGAGTAAGGGGGATTCAGCTGTTGATTTGACACAGATAAGCCATGCATAGAAGGTACAAAAGGGCTAAGTAAGCTGCAACACTTAGCGGTGTAACATATAGCACGGGCTTTTGGGCTGCTAACTTCATGTGAAAAAGTTCAGATGAGCTCAGGAGGCTATGCGCAGAGAGCTACAGTTTGCATTGACAAAAATGAACAGAAAAGCGAAAAAACAAGTGTATAAATGGGAAAATTATTCAGACTTCTTCAAAGATTTCTCTTTAACAACATATACCACATTAAATGTAATTTCTACAACTCAATAGAAGCACACCAATTCCATCCCCAGCCGGCCGAATAGGCTAATTAAAAAGATAATAGCATTTGAAATTTCACTATATCAAAATTATTTACCCATGTGCAAACTGTTAGGAATGATGCTTTGACTAGGAGAAAAAAAAAAAAGGCTACGCGCAATCAACACAAATCGGATTCTAACACTATCTGAACATTTCATCTTTCTATTATCAGACAATTTGCTCCAACACTTGTTTTACTCTCAACTGAATAACCAAACCAAAGTTAAAACAAAAAGAACTACAAGCCTTAAGCTACTAATCTATTCTTAAAAAAATCCCCATTGGAAGCATTTTTTCTTTTTTATAACCACGTTCGGGCCAGCTAGACCTTGACTAATTCCATAGGTAGATACCACCTCTACTTCCCACCACTACAGGCACTCTTGTTCACCTAGGCCTGAATAGATGGAAAGGGAAAAGTCATCCTTTCCACCCTAAATTATATTCGACAAGTCATTTACACACTTAAACTATTGACGTGACCTAATACACACCCGTACTATGTAAGTGGAAATTTATTTCCACCCTAAAACGTAAAAAATCAGTCACATGATGAAGAGAGATTTACACTCGCGCCACATTATTGCCATGTCATTACCACATCAGTTATTATGTTAATTTTTTTTTTTTAAAAAGTCCATGTCACCCATTGCTTCTTCTTCACCAAAATCACCGTTAAAATACCACCATTGACACCATCATCATCAAACTCAAATCTTCACCACAATAATTTTAAGAATCCACCATGGATTTCATTATCGCAAACAACTTCTAGCAGAAATGCAAGGTAAGGTTGCGTATGATACACCCTTGTGGTGGGGCCCTTCCCCAGACACCGCGCATAGCGGTAGACCAGACTGCCCTTTTAATCACAATACAACCATTAGTATCACAAAAATCATAAACAACCACCACAAAATTCAACATCCACTACTAAAATTGTCATCGGAATGACAATATCACCATTATTAACATCCAAAGTTACAAATGATGAACTCAATCCACAGGTAGCTTCGTAATGGAGAAGAACAAAATAAAAGGAAACAAAATAAAAGGAACAAAAGCAGAGAATGGAAAGCCTTGAAAACGTTTGCAGAGGATGTGGCTGAATGAATTTTATTCAATACGATTAGTGGCCTTATATAGGCTTACATAGTTTAAAGAGTCACTATCCCACTAAACCACTACTCTAATTCCACTAAATAAGTTTTCCTAAACTTAAGGAACACATATCTGCAGTACTACAAACAGGAAAAAAAAAATAACAAATGCTAATTGATTCTAAAATTTAGCTAGACTTAGTCAAACTAGAAAGCAACAGCTGATGTTGTACACTTTAACAACAAAAACCACTACAAATTCGCATCTGCACCGCTACTAAATTCTAATGGCGCCTTACAATTAGCAATGAAACTTCCCCTTTCCCACACCAAAATAACAAAATACAGATGCACATTTCCCCCCTACAATTCTACTATTTTTGTACAAATGTAAGAAACACAAAAAATATTTTAAGGACACCCAACTCACCTTCTTTATAATCCATCAAAATCAACACTTTCCAAAGTCACTTTTTTTTTCTTCCTAATCTATCAAAGACTTAATCTTTTTCTTGCAAAACTTGAGTCAAGCTATTAGCATTCCTTCTCACTTTCTCATTATCATCTTCCAATAAGACAACATAAATCTCAAACACCCCTTCTCTCATAACCAAAACGCACATCCTTTCACTGTAATTACACAACAAACTGATTGTCAATAGAGCATATTGCACAGCTCTTGATAACCCATTTTTCAAGAATTTTATCAAAATTTCCAATAGTCCACCAAATTTGATCATCTCTTGACGACCTTCTTTACATTTTGCTAACAATCCCAATACCTCAACAACTCTATCCAGGCCCGAGTTAGCATTCTAAATCAGTATTAGTACAACCCGAACCCGATTGTCGGGAAAAGAACAGAGCGTGTAAAGAGTAGTAGCAACTTCCTTTCTCTTGTTATGAACTGACTACAAAACTCAATTCGACAGTAACTCGGAACACAAGGAATATTTTTTGGAACACTTTTCTATTAACTGTAAAATGGAAAAACAACACAATCAAGCTAAAATAACAGAAATTAAACTAAAGGTGAGCTAGGATGGCCATGGATGAAGCTCACAGATCCAAATCTAAAACTGAAAGAGAAGAAGAGAAATTAGAATTAGAAGAGAAGAAAAAAACAAGGAAAGGGTTGAGAAGTTGTTAGTTACCAGATTTTCAACGTGCTCTTCTTTCTCCTCCAGCGTGTATTTGAGGATTTGCTCATATCATCCCAACCATCCAATCTTCATTAACTACTTTTAATCTTGTCCCTTTATTATTTGTAATCTACTCCCTCCGTATCTCATTAACTAGTACTCCTTCCACCTCTAATATTTAATTAAAAGTTAGTTAAGGTTGTTACACCCTGCCCCTTGAAAAACATCCTTGACCTCAAGGATGGGTGTCAAAATTTGGAAACTTGGCTTTCAAAAATGCATAATATTCCCAAGTTGCTTCTTCAGGTGGAAGATTTGACCACTGTACCAGAACTTTCACTCCAGCTACATTACCATCTCGAACCAATTGCCTCTGCAAAATGTGAAGCATCTTAACAAGGAATTGGCCATCTGCACTAGTGGTAGGCAAAGTAGACTGCACTATTACTCTATTCCTAACCTTTCTCTTGAGAAGCGACACATGAAACATGGGATGAACGTTGGAATAAGTTGGAAGGTCCAACTTGTAGGCTACCTGACCCACTCTTTCAATTACCTTAAAAGGACCACAGTACTTGGAGTAAGCTTGAGGTTCCTTTTGAGTGCTATTGATGTCTGTCTATATGGTTGGAGTTTGAGAAATACAAAATCACCAACCTGAAATTTTCTTTCAGTCCTTCTCTGGTCTGCATACAGTTTCATCCTCTCTTAAGCTTTCAACAAATGGTCAAGGAGAAGTTGTTGAACCTGTTGTCTCTTCATAATCACATCTTCTACAGCTGGTACTGTGGTGTCTAGCATCAGACCAATATCCACGTGGGGAGGGTATACCCAAACAATGCCTCAAAGGGGGTACAGTGAATACTAGTATGAAAATTTATGTTATACCACCATTCAGAGAGAGGTAGCCATTGTTTCTACTGAGTAGGTCTATGTGAGGTCATGCACCTGAGGTAATTTTCAATGCATTTATTAACTCTCTCAGTTTGTCCATCACTTTGGGGGTGATAGGCAGTGCTGAAGTGAAGCAGAGTGCCCAATAATCTGAATAAGTTTTGCCAAAAGTTGCTCAAAAATATACTATTTCTATCAGATACTATTGATTCAGGCAGTCTATGAAGAGTGTGTATATGTTTGAAAAATTAGCTGCTACATTGCTGGCTGTGAAAGGGTATGACAAGGGCATGAAATGAGCAAATTTGGTCCTCCTATCCACTACTACCAGAATAATATCTTTGCCTTCAGATTTGGGCAAACCTTCTATAAAATCCATACTTATATGTCTCCAAGCTTGATCCGGAATGGGAAGGGGTTGTAACAACCTTGGATAGGGCACATTCTCTTCTTTACTCCTTTGACACACATCATAGGGATCTACATGTTGTATGACTATCTGTCTCATACCAGGCCAATAAAACATTTATGCCAACCTCTTATAAGTGCCCATTTTTCCTGAATGACCACCAACCAGAGAATCATGAAAGGTGGTGATCAGTTGTTCTCTTAATGCACCAGAGTTACCAATATAAACCTTGCCCTTTCTCTTTAGTATTCCAGAAGAATAATGGAATAGGTGTGGTCCAAGATGATCAACCAAAAATTCAGTTATAAGTTCAGTTGTTGCAGCATCCCCATCATAGCTCTTATGAATTTCTTGCACCCAAGTAGGTACCACAATACTTATAGCTGACACACAAGTAGTTTTAGTTACCATCTTCTCTTTTTTATCTTTAAATTGCCTAGATAAAGCATCTACTACCTTGTTCTCAACACTTCTTTTTGTATTGCGCCTCATAGTCTAGGCCAAGAAATTTAGTTAGACTCTTTTATTGTATTGCAATAGTAATCTTCTGCTCAAGTAGGTACTTTAGGCTATGATGGTCAGTTCTGACCACAAAGTGTTTATACTGAAGATAATGCCTCTATTTATTTACTGCATTAAGGAGAGCCATGTACTCTTTCTCATAAATGGACTTTCCCCTATGTTTAGGAGTTAGTACTTTACTAAAATATGCTATTGGTCTAGTCCTTTGCATGAGAACAACACCAATTCTTGTCAAGCCAACATCAGTTTCTACAATAAACTCCTTAGTATATCAGATAAAGCCAAAATAGGGGTAGAAGACATGCCTTGTTTTAAGGCTAAAAATGCATGATCAGCTTCCTTACTCCACTTTCTTCAATAATTCTGTTAGAGGTCTACAAATGACTTCATAATTATAGACATACTTCCTATAATAGCCTGTAAGCCCCAAAAACCCTCTAAGTGCTCTTAAAGTGGTAGGGGTTGGCCAATCTCTCATGGACTGAACTTTACTGGGATCAGTAGACACCCCTGCGACAGTGATAATATGACCAAGATACTCTACTTGTGACTGTCCAAAAGAACACTTAGACCTCTTGGCATACAAATATTGTTCTCTCAGTACTTCAAACACGACTTTTATATGGTCTACATGGTCAGTCAGAGATTTACTATATACTAATATGTCATAAAAAAATACCAAGACAAACTTCCTGAGTAGAGGCTGAAATACCTGGTTCATCAATGCTTGAAAAGTTGCAGGTGCATTTTTGAGTCCAAAGGGCATCACCTTAAACTCGTAATGGCCCATGTGAGTTCTAAATACAGTTTTAAACATATCTTCAGGCTTCATCCTTATCTGATGGTATCCGGCTCTCAAATCTACCTTTGAAAAAGTGACAGATCCTTGCAATTTATCTAGCATATGATCTACTATCGGTATAGGATATTTATCTTTGATTGTGATCTCATTCAAGCCCCTATAGTCCACAATAAATATCTAAGTACCATCATTCTTTTTAACCAACAGGGCGGGTGAAGAAAAAGGAGATTGACTATGTTTTATAGTGTCATTACTGAGGATCTCTTGTACTTGCTTCTCTAATTCTTCCTTCTGGTAGTAGTTATATCTATAGGGTCTAAGAGACACTGGCAAAGTGCCAGGCTTCAATGGAATCATGTGATCAAGGGACCTCGTAGGAGGTAGGGATATAGGTTCTGTAAATACATCACTGTACTGAGTGAGTACCTCTTAGATGGATGCCTTTACTCTAACAATGTCTATAGCCTCAGTAGCTTGAATAAGGAATAAATGAACCATAAAGGTTTGTCCCTTAGTAAATAGCCTGCTCATAGCACAACCAGAAATCATATTAATTTGTCTTTTTTCAGGTATTGCTCTCATAATCACCTTATAACCCTTTCTACCAATGGTTACACATTGTTTTTCATGATCAAACTTGGTCAGGTTATGCTTTTTCATCCAGTCATTACCTAATATAATGTCACAACCACCTAGTTTAAGAATTTTGAGGTCTTCTACAAAAGTTTCCACCCCCATCTTCCAGGTGAATTGAGGGCACATTGAACTGTAAAACACATAGTTTCCATCAGCAACAGTCACTCTGATGGGTTGGACATAACTAGACTGATATCCAGTTTGTACCATATTTAATTCATTGATGAAACTATGTGTACTCCCGGAGTCAACTAGTATTGAGAGGGTCCTCTTCTTCACCCAGCCATCCACTAATATTGTATTAACCCCACTAAAACTACTAGATAAGGCACTAAGACACATAGCCTCAGGAATATCAACACGATTCCTATCGTTCACCTCAATCTCAACCTTTTGTGGATCTGCAGGACTCAAGGGTAACTCCTCAAGGTTTCCAAAAATGTAGTCCAACTGTTTCAATTTGCATACATGACCTGGGTTATACTTATCACCACATCAAAAACACAAGTGATTAGCCTTTCTATGTTCATACACTTCTGGGATAAGCCTAAGGGATGTAGATTTCTAAGCTACAGGGGAGGATCTAAGCTTAGGTAACACAGAGCTACCAACAGCAAGGGCACCACCAGTAAGTTTGGGAGGCACTCTAGTCTTTTTCAAGGCAGCCTCAATTGCTTTCTCCTGCATTTAAGTTTGCTGAATAGAAACACTCAGTGTAGTGGGCTTGAACATCTTAACCGCAAATTTAATTTTCTCTTTAAGACCTTCGATAAAACTAGATAGGAAGTGGGATTCATTTAATGTTGGATTCCTCATGATAATTTGTGCCTTAAGATTTTCAAACTTACGCAAATAATCTTCAACACTACCCGTTTGTACAAGCTTGTTAAACTTTTTGACGACATCCTTCATTAGAACATCCCCAAACCTTTCACATATCTCTTCCTTCAATTCCTCCCAAGAGATTAGACCTAGACTTAACACTAAGAAATTGTATCAGATCTCTACATTACCATTTAATTACAGGGATGCACCTTCTACCTTTTGAGCATCAACAATTCGATATAAATTGAAGTAGCGTTCACATTTTCAAATCCAAACCTCCGGATTAGAACCACCAAATCCAGGAATTTCCCATTTATGAGTAGGAACATAAACTTGATTTCGCCTAACAGGTCGACCATCCTGAACTGGAAGAGGAAGGATCCCATCTCCTCTTGCAGGATTATCATATCCTCCCAGAAAACCATGCTCCATAGCATTGATTCGCTCTAAAAGGAGCTCCAATGTACCCTGAATACCAGTTTGGGTAGCAGTGAGAGTTAGCTGTCCAGCCTGAAGCTCGAGTAATAACTCATCATGCTGAGCTAACTTTTCATCCATGAGACGCATACGGGTGCCTTTAGCCATGATGAAAACACTAGCAGTTATGGAAGCAATGGCTTTGGTACTAATTATTATGAACTGACTACAAAACTCAATCCAACAGTAACTTGAAACACAAGGAATATTTTTTGGGACACTTTTCTATTAACTGTAAAATGGAAAAAAACAACACAATCGAGCTAAAATAATAAAAATTAAACTAAAGGTGAGCTAGGATGGCCATGGATGAAGCTCACAGATCCAGATCTGAAACTGAAAAAGAAGAAGAGAAATTAGAATTGAAAGAGATGAAGGAACCAAGGAAAGGGTTAAGAAGTTGTTAATTACCAGATTTTCAATGTGCTCTTCTCTCTCCTCCAGCGTGTATTTAAGGATTTGCCCACATTATCCCAACTGTCCAATCTTCATTAACTAATTTTAATCTTGGCCCTTTATTGTTTGCAATCTACTCCCTCTGTATCTCATTAATTAACTAATACTCCTTCCACCTCTAATATTTATTTGAAAGTTAGTTAAGGTTGTTACATCTCTCTCTACTAACTTTTCAATTCCTTTTTAAAACCCTAAAATTCTTCTTATTGAATTCATCGCAATCGTAGAATTCACTGATTTTGCTTTCGTATATAGCTAGATTTTTCATTGTATAATAATTCTGACAAGTACAAGTTTAGTGTGTGTGTATGAACGAAAAAAAATAACCTGGCGGAGAGTGGGGAAATCTGGTCAGACACTAGCGGTGGGGAAATCGTATGTAACTTGCTTTTGTGTTTCACCATTTTTTCTGACCAATGTTGATTCAAGATGGGTTTGAAGGAGAGAGAATCTACATGGGGTGGGGGGTGGGGTATAAGTGTGTAATGGGTCACCATATTAGTTTAGATGTGTAAGTAACTTTTCAGAAACAATGATTTTGCATAAACCACCTGGGCACTAGGC
>JAPEIP010005094.1:0-26874 GCA_026120095.1 Capsicum chinense
TCAAGGTTCTTGATATTTTTGAACTTGAAGGATTTGAAATCCTTTGATTCTTGAAGAAGATTGGGTCTTGTTCTTGGAGATTAAATTTAGAGAGAAACTCTAGTTTTTGTTTGTGAAATAATAATGAGCATAATGGCTGAATTTGGACTTATCTGGGTATATGTAGGCGAGTGATAAGTGACCAAAATACCCCTGTTAAAATGACCAAGAAATAAAATAAATGTGGCATATGATGGTATGAATGATGGTCCATCAGACACTTGACGTTCCATCACTTATCCCGTCAGACATGGACCAAAAATGGGGTTCACTGGATAAAAGTTGACGGCTTGGATGACAGTCCGTCATAACTTTGATGGTCTGTCAACTCGTCTGTCAGTCCTTATATAGTACATGGCTCAACTACCTTGGCTGTGATGGTCAAAGTGTCTGTCCTTCAGTTATGTGGTGGTCCGTCAACTTGGCCATTATACTTGGGCTTTTCTGACAGTTCCAAGTAAAATGTTCATAACTTCCTCGTCTGATGTCGAATTTGGACAAAATTGGTACCGTTGGAAAGCTAATTGAATTTACCACATGATAGAAAGTGAAAATATCAAAAATAACATGTGTAAAAAGATAGTTTTACATTTCAAGTAAGCCCTAGCATCCTTGAGATGATTTCTAACTAGGAAAATGGCACGGGTATTACAATATCTCCCCTTTGTGAACATTCATCCTCGAATGAAAATAACTGAGTGGGGAAACAATAATCTGAACATGAGTAGATGGAACATGATATTATGAGTGAAAAACTAAACACATTATACTAAACAAGCATATGTGATGCACGTGTAACTGATTCATGAATGCATGACTGAGGTTCTCGCAATGAAAATGCATATCTGATACATGATTATTTACTGGAATGATAAATGTATGCATGAATGAATATACAATGGTACTTGATACCAAATTTGTGATGGAACATGAACATTAAATGAAATATCAAGTTGTATTGAATGCTGAACGTGAAACTGAATAAGCTTAAGGAGGATTGTTACCTTGAGCTTGATCTGGGTTGGCAGAGAAAAGGTGAGGGAACTTGGTACACATGTCTACTTCTGCTTCCTAAGTAGCTCCCTCAAAGTACTAATTTCTCCAAAGAACTTTGAATAGAGGGACTTCTTTGTTCCTCAGCCTACAAATCTGATAGTCTAAAATTTTGACTGGAATCTCTTCATAAGAGAGGCTATCCTGAACATCAATATTCTAAATAGGGACTACAACTGTTGGGTCACCTATGTACTTCTTGATCAAGGAGACATGGAAGACCGGATGAACTGAGGCTAGATCTAAAGGCGATTCGAGCTCATAAGCTACCTTGCTGAAGCGACTGAGAATCTTGAAGGGACCGACATAGCGGGGACTGAGTTTCCCTTTCTAGCCGAACCTCTTTACTCCCTTCATGGGAGAGATCTTGAGATAGACATAGTCATTGACCTTGAACTCGATATCTTTTCTACGAACATTTGCATAAGACTTCTGTCGGCTCTGAGCATCCCAAAGTCTCTCTCTAATCAACTAAACTTTCTCTAAGGCGTCGAATACCAAGTCAGGACCGATGACTGAGGCCTCACTAACTTCGAACCAACCAAATGGAAATCTACACCTCCTACCACAGAGAGCTTCAAATGGAGCTATCTAAATATTGGAATGATAGCTATTGTTGTATGCAAACTCATTCAAAGGCAAGTGGTCATCCCAACTTTCGTTGAAATCAACTGCACACGCCCTTAGTATATCTTCAAGAGTCTGAATGGTCCTCTTTGCTTGACTATCTGTCTGAGGATGAAACATTGTAGTGAGATAGACTTAGGTACGAAGACCCTTTTGGAACACTTTCCAAAAGTGAGAGGTGAATTGTGTACCTCTGTTTGGGATGACATATAATGGAACACTGTGTAATCTGACCAACTCCCTGATATAGAGTTTGGCATAATCCTCAGATGAATAAGAGGTATGAACTAGAAGAAAATAAGCTGACTTGGTTATTCTATCTACAATAACCCAAACTGAATAATGCTGATGACGAGTTCGAGGCAAACCTATCACAAAATCCATGTTTACTTCTTCCCACTTCCAAGTAGGAATAGTGAACTCCTGCATAGACCCACTATGTTTCTGATGCTCTATCTTAACCTGCTGATATGTAGAGCACTTAGCCACAAAGTCTGCAACATCTCTTTTCATCCTACGCTACCAATAGATCTCCTGTAAGTCGCGGTACATCTTAGTGGCCCCTAGATGAATAGAGTATCGCACACCATGCACTTCTACAAGAATTTGTTGCCTCAAGTCATCTATACCTGGAACACACAAACAACCCTGACAATGAAGAACACCATATCCCCCTTGGGAGAAAGCCTCTACTTTATGATTCTAAAATGACTCTTTTAGCTTGACAAGGCTGGAATCCCTGTCTTGGTTTTCTTTCACCTCGGAAACTAGAGATGACCCTGAATTACTCTGAACACATACACCACCCTCTAAAGATTCAACTAAGCGAATGTCTAGTATGGTAACCTAATGGATTTCCTGGGCTATATTTTTCTTGCTATCCTCAATATGAGAAACACTACCCATAGAGAGTCTACTAAGAGCATCGGCCACAATGTTGGCCTTACCCGGGTGATAAAGGACACTCATGTCATAATCCTTCAAGAGCTCTAACCACCTCCTCTGATGACGATTGAGATCCTTCTAAGAAAATACATACTAGAGACTCTTATGATCTGTGAAGACATCTACATGAACTCCATATAAATAATGCCTCCAAATCTTTAGGGAAAATACTAAGGCTTCTAACTCAAGATTATGAGTAGGATAATTCTTATCATGAGGCTTTAGCTGTCTGGAGGCATAGTCTATGACCTTATGATGCTGCATGAGGACATAACCTAAACCCACTCTAGATGCATCACAATAAACTAAAAAACCACCTAAACCATCTGGAAGAGTTAGAACTGGGGCTAAGGTGAGTTGAGTCTTCAACTCTTGAAAAGTCTTCTCGAAAGAATCTTACCACTAAAACTTAACCTTCTTCTGAGTCAATCTGGACATAGGAGATGCAATAGAAGAAAATCCCTTGATAAAGTTTCTGTAATAGCCAGCCAAACCCAAGAAACTCCTGATATTTGATGGAGAGACAAGGCAAGGCCTGTTTCTTACCACTTTGGTCTTCTGAGGATCTACTCTAGTGCCATCACCGAAAATAATAGGACCAAGGGATCCTACTGATCTTATCCAAAATTTGCATTTACTAAACTTGGCAAACAACTAATGGTCTCTGAGAGCCTGAAGAACAATCCTGAGATGGTCTGAATGATCACGCTTCGTGCAAAAATACACCAAAATATCATCTGTGAAGACTATGATGAACATGTCTAAGTACTGCTTGAGCACCCGGTTCATCAAGTCTATGAAAGCTGCAGGGGCATTGGTAAGACCAAAAGACATAACTAGAAATTTAAAGTGACCATACCAAGTACGGAAAGCTGTCTTTGGGGTGTCATATCCTCTAACTTTGAGCTGATGAAAGCTTGATCCAAGGTCTATCTTAGAGAAATAACTGGCACTCTGAAGTTGGTCAAACAAGTCATCTATCCTGGGAAGAGGATACTTGTTCTTGACGTTAACTCTGTTGAGCTGACGGTAATCGACACACATCCTGAGAGAACTATCTTTCTTGTGCACGAATAAGACTGGTGCACCCCATGGGGATATACTAGGCCTGATGAATCCCTTATCTAAGAGATCCTTCAAATGATCTTTCAGTTTTTTGAGTTTTGCTGGTGCCATTCTGTATGGCAGAATAGAAATAGGCTGAGTATCTGGGAGAAGGTCTATGCCGAAGTCTATTTCACTTTTGGGAAGAATGCCTAGAAGATCTTCGAGAAACACGTCTAAATATTCATTAACCACTGGGACTGATTCAAAACTAGGAGATTCAGAACTGGAATCTTTAATATGCATGAGACGATACACGTACCCCTTAGAAATTATTTTCCTTGCCCGAAGGTAGGAAATAAGATGACCCCTGAAAGATGAAGTACTACCCTTCTATTCTAGGACGGGCTCATTCGGTAACTGAAACTAAACTATCCTATTTCTGCAGTCGATTGTGGCATAGGAGGAATAAAGCTAATCCACGCCAAGAATGACATCAAAATTAGTCATTTCTAACTTGACTAAATCTGCTGATGTGGATTTCTGAAATATCATAATCGAGCAATTCCTGTATACCTGCTGAGCTATGATGGTTTTACCCACTGGGTTGAGACTAAAAAGGGCTCTACTAAATTTTTGGGACTGATTCGAAAATCCCCTATTGTGTAAGGGGTAACAAAAGACAAGGATGCACCTGGGTCTAGAAAAGCATAAACATGAACATGGAAAATCTGTAACATACCAGTAATGACATCAGGAGAATTTTCCTAATCCTATTGAGTCTGGAGAGTATAGAGTCTGTTTGGGCGTTGCCCACTAGTAGCACTGGAAGTGGCACCCTGCTGGTTCAGACGATCGAACTGAGTTGTGGAACGATTTTGCTAACCCTTATAATTGGACTGAGGACAATCTCTGACTCTGTGGCCTAGCTTTCCAGAACCAAAACAAACATCACTACCGGCTCTGCAAACACCCTAGTGGTTCTTACCACAAGTTTGACATGGGGGATTAGTTCAAGCATTGCTGACACTGCCCTATGATTTAGAGCCGGGTGCTCTATCTCTGAACTTAGGAGTTGGAGCACTGGCTAAAGACTGAACTGGAGTTGATGACTTAGGACAAAATTGGGAATGATTTTCTCCCTCTGATTTGGGATGAGCAAAACTGAAATTGCCTGATCTTGCTCTCTTATTCTGCCTCTCCCTACCCCTAACCTTTTGCTTCTTTATTTACTGAGTATGCGTCATGAGCCTGGTTTAATTCATATCACTATTTAGCATAGTAGATCTACACTTATTTACCACTCTATCATTCACTCCTGACACGAACTTGCTTATCTTAGCCCTGTTGTCTACAACCACATGAGGGGCATATCTGGCTAGCTGAGTAAATCTGAGAGAATACTCCCTAACCATTATATTTCCCTTCCTGAGGTTGATAAACTCATGAACTTTGTCCTTCCTCAGCTCTTGGAGAAAGAATCTATCTAAGAAAACGGTGACAAATTCCTCGGACTCTATAGACCTGCTTCCTCTAACCTCTTAGACTTTCACTGATTATACCAAGTATGAGCAACATCCTGTAACAGGTATGTGGCTAAATTGGTGCTCTGAATAGAAGTAACTCCCATGATGACAATGAGCTTCTGGACTTAGTCAATGAATTTCTGAGGGTCTTCATTAGACTTAGACCCAAAGAAAGATGGAGGGTTCATTCGGGTGAAGTCCTGAATCCTGGCTACTGTAGAATTTGTGACTGGATTGGCTGGAATATCTATTGTCCGTTCATTCTGGTCAGCCACAGACTGAGCAAGTGTGGCAAATGCGGCTCTAAACTCTGTATGAGAAATATGTTCGCCCAAAGGGTCTTCCGGATGAGGAACTGGCTGGTTTCTTCTCTTTCGAGGCATATTCTAAAATAAGATAAGAACGAATTAGATTAAGAGTTTAAATTGAGATTATGCTCACTAGAATGACATGAATATTGAAAGTAGGGAAACTATTCCTAAAATATCTCATAGCCTCATGTACATAAATGTGGCACGCAATAGACCCATGTAGAAGACTCTACTAGATGCGGCTTTCAAACTTCCTAGGACTCTATTGAACCTTATTCTCTGATACCAAGTTTGTAACGCCCCAATTTTTCTAAAATAGAATGCTACACGGTTCTTATGACCCCAAAAGACCACAAGCTAACCCATGACTAATATCTATACCTGTACACTACAATATATATGATAATAATGTGGAAAACATGAACATGTAGGCCATAAAGTTCAACTGAATAAAGAATCTAGTAAAATAACATCCATATGGGTGAAACATACCCGAAACAACTAAAAACTGAATCAAATCTGAACTAAATCTGAGAGCCTCTAAACACTGTCTAAATAAGGAGATGAAGGAACATATCTCCAACTAACTCCGTAAATCAATAGCTAACTAAAATAATAAATTAATAAATAAAATTATATCGTCCTTTAATGAAGAGGACTCACTGCAACTCTTTATACTGGAATGCGACTGCTACTGAGAAAGCACCATAGCACGAATGTGTCAGTACAACTGGACTACTAAGTATACGAGTGAGGTAGGCTAAATGAAAAGGGTTTACATGCATGAGCAATGCTAACTAACTGACTAATATGAACGTGAGAGTGAAAACATACATACATAATAGCTGGAAATATAAATACGTAATAGTGGATTTGTATGCTAATACATGATTTACTGATTTCCAACATGACAGAAACTATGGTTCTATCAACATGGGTGACTATGTCTAACAGTCCTGGGTCTGATGGAACTATTTGAGTTCTATGCTATAACTGAATTAGAATGTATCTGGAAGTCCTGGTACACTGATATCTGAAGAACTATCTGAGTTCCTTTACTGAGATTGAGCCTAAAACTGTGGGAGATAGTTATTTAACCAACATGCCCCAATAATTCATATAGCTAAGTTGGGGTCCAATATCTTCCCCAACTGGAGGGGTGTCAATACCACGCCACTGGTACGGACAGTTGTGAGTGACCCTCATCTGCCAGTACTCAAATGAGAATGGTAGGAACCCTAAACTAACAGGTTAATCCACCTCATCAACCCTAGTTTGACAGGTTAAGATGTCTCAACCTACGCTGGCTACGTAGTTCTGTAACACAAGGATGACTGCTAAGAATCACACACTAAATTGGCAGGTGAGCTCCCATCCTTGGGTTCACTCGGTGCTAACTTTTACTCCCATCAGAAGAGACTGAACATGATTTAATTGACTATACATGGACTGAGTAACTAACTTTTCTTGACTGACGGAATAGCATTACTATCTTAGATTTTGCTGAGATCATGAGATTTTGGAGGTTTCCTGAGTCACATGACTGACTGAGTTCTATAGATCATGGCTTGACTAAGATTATTGGGTAACATGACTTGGCTCTAGGCATACAACTATATTTTTTAGGTACAAATACCCCCAGGACTCGATGGAAGGAAACTGACACACATGACATGACTTGATCACAAGATTTGAGTCCACAATTCATAATATAGTACATAAGGGATTTCATGCTAAGCATGGTTATCAACAATGTATTACATGGAAAGGATTTCATGTCTCATGGAAGTACTTGCACAACCTTAATATCATGTTCATTGTATAATCATACTAGCAACACAAATCAATAGCATGAAAGTTCATGTGGAATCATCTTAAGAGTTGACATAGCTTGTCTTTTAAATACTCTGGGGTCATGGGAACATGATTTTTAGCAATCTAGGCATTTTAACAAACACCTTGCATGCACACTTTGGGGCATAGGTTTTCTCAACAATTATAATCTTCTTGAACCACCCAAATTCATGGGTTTTAAATACAAGCATGCATACATCATGGAAGTCAACTTAAATTAATATCTTGAAGCTTAAACAATGATCATTAACATGAACAATATCATATAACAACAATGAAATCAAAGTTTCTCATTTAAAAGCATAGTTCTTGAACTCTATGAACGAAAGGGGTCCATAGATGAACACTACGCATACCTAACTCAAGGTTCTTGATGTTTTTGAACTTGAAGGATTTGAAATCCTTTGATTCTTGAAGAAGATTGGGTCTTGTTCTTAGAGATTAAATTTAGAGAGAAACCCTAGTTTTTATTTGTGAAATAATAATGAGCATAATGGCTGAATTCAGACTTATCTGGGTATATGTAGGCGAATGATAAGGGACCAAACTGGAAATAAACTAAACGTAGCATATGACGGTCCAACTGAAGGTCCGTCATACACTTGACGGTCTGTCACTTAGCCAGTCAGATGTGAACCAGAAATAGGGTTCACTGGATAAGATTTGATGGCCTAGATGATGGTTCTTCACAACTTTGACGGTCACTCAACTCATCTGTCAGTCCTTATCCAATACGTGGCTCAACTGCCTTGGCTGTGATGGTCAAAGTGGAGGTCCATCACTTATGTGGAAGTCCATCAACTTGGCCGTCATACTTGGGAGTTTCCAACAGTTCCAAGTAAAACGTCCATAACTTCCTCGTCTGATGTCGGATTTGGACAAAATAGGTACCATTGGAAAGCTAACTGAATTTCCCACGTGATAGAAAGTGAAAATCTCAAAAATAACACATGTAAAAATATAGGTTTGAATTTTAAAGTAAGTCCTAGCATCCTTTAGATGATTTATAGCTAAGAAAAATGCACGGGTATTACAGAAGAGAAGATGGAAGGCTTAGGACCTTTAAGCTCAGGGTATTACAATACATCTCCCCCATGGAATACTATGTCCCATGAAAGATACTCACTTGGCTGAAATACTAAGAAAAAACTAACATGATGCATGAGACACATACGATCTAAATCATAACTAATTATTTGGAATCTAAAACATGATGCGTGACATAAATCTGAATTTCGCTAATCATTATGTGTGCATCATGAGTACTGGAACTCAGCATACTGTAAAGCATAAATACATGAGTCATAAGCTGCATGACATGAGTTTGGAGTTCATAAGTTTCATGGAATATAATTTGTACTTGAACTCATTATACTAAGACTTGAAAGTACACATGATTCTCTATGATGTGCAAGAATTTGATCTATGGTCATGGAGCTGACATATAAAGCATTAGTAGATATTGTGATGGTAGAAGTGCAAAACTCTACACAAAGATGAGAATGGGTCAGTCACCTTCCTCCCCTGTTGATGTTCTACAATACACTGGCATCACTACTAGAATCTGAGAGACTGACTTGGTTACATATTCTATTATCTCCCTCTTAGCTTAAAGTCATCATTCTAATTCTGGGAATCACTTAATCAATATATCTAAACTGAATTGCCACCACTTTACTCAAGAATCTGGGGTATAATATTATGCATAATTGGTAAACTCACTCTGAATGACTATGATCAATAATGAAAAACTTACTGCTAGTACTTTCTCCTGAGTTACAACTATTAGCTTTCAATAGCACTAACATTCATCATGTAACAACCTAAAATTAACAAACTTAAAGTTTTTCAACTCTTCTTTCTATGAGCTCAACCTTCAAATATTCAAACTTAGATTCTAACACACATCCTAGATATCCCCAAATATGTACTAACCCGACTACTTTTATCATAGCCTACAAATATCACATCTCTAAATTACCTCCATATCATCATGCTTAATTCTGAAAATGACATTGTTGGAGGTAATCATCTAACTGACATGCCTCTCTCTAAACTGATTAGGTCCAACCTATAACCCCAGCTGGAAGGGTATCAATACCGTGCAACGGGTAAAGACAAGTTATGAGTTAACCCTCCCTGATAGAAAGCTATTCCATTAACCCTCGATGATAGTAAAAACTCAAACGAGATATATCAACCCTAACAATATTTAGTAGAAAGAAATCTCAACCTATGCTGGCTACACAGTTCTAGAATAGAAGGGTTGCTTCTAAGGATCACACCCTCTACTAGCAGGTGAGTCCCTATCCTTGGGTTCACTCGGTGCTGAATCCTAATCCCAACTTAATAGACACTGGACTGAGTTCTAAACTATACTAGGATGGACTGAGCTATTACTAATATTACTGTTTGACTTAACTGAACTGAGTTTAGTAGATTCCATGGACTAACGAAATTCTACTGAATTCTGTTAACTGACTGAGTACTACTGAGTACTACTGAGGTATGAACTGAGTACTGTAACTGAATTACGATCACTACTGAGATTTCCTGAGTTTCTGTAAATGAATGAGAACACTACTGATCGTGACGTGACAAATACTATTGTATAACTGACCATTGCTTGAGGTAATTAGCTAAATTGTTGGGTTAAAGTACCCCCAGGACTTTATAACATAAATTAAAAGACATGGCACAAATTTGAAATATCTAAACTAAGCATTCGATCATTCTTCATTCATTAGGGCAATTTAACAACCACTTGCATGACATCAACTTGAACATATGCTAATATGATATAATTTTCACTATTCAACTCACATGATAGAACATATAACTCAACTATCCCCACATGAACTTATCATAAAACATGGATTGAAACCCAGTTAATCATTGTAAACATGGATATTATCAAACCCAACATGAAATTCATACAATTGGACTTTAAAATAGATTCTTGGACACCAAGGGTGTAAGAGACCCTTGGATGAACACTTCACATACATTTATGCTTGATTTTGAGAAGATTAATGCCAGAATTCTTAAGATTTGAATCTTTAATTGAAAACCCTAAGGCTTGTTCTTGAGAGATTTTAAGAGAAAGTGAGTATACTTTTGTGAATTAGGGCTAAATTTCATGCTTAGGGGGGCTGAAGTTTGGGGGGAAAAGATCCAAATACACCAAAGGATGTGGTTTTTTATTGACTAAAAACTATACCATCGATACGCAGACCGACACACCATGTCATGGACTTGATGCAATAGCCAACACATCACATCGAGTCCATATCGACTCACTAGAAATTAACACTGGGAGCTGGAGAAAATATTTATCAACACGATAGTCGATATGGCACGCCAAGATCACATTAATTCACTATTTTAGGTTTCTAAAGGAGCTTTAAACGAAGTTTGAAAAATCTAAAACTTGTCCAAAAACACCTACGGATATTCCTGATCATGAATTAACTCAAATATCAATATTTGGAGGATGTGAAGGTCATAAAATAAGATTGCCAACTTTTGAAGGCTAAAATAACACTAAGTCTAAATCCTTAGCCAAAATATTCTATGTCTGGGACCCCTTGTCAAGCCTAAAGGACTGATTTAAGCTAAGAATTTTTAGGGGGTCTTACATTATCTCCCCCTTGGAAACATTCATCCTCTAATGATACTGCTGAGACTAATAATATTGAGAGACTGGACTTAGACACTAGGCATGCACAACTGAAGCATGGTTTCATGACTGAGATTACTGCTACACTTAATTATCATACTAAACATGCATATCTGATACATGAGTACATAGCTGAACATGATTCATGAATGCATGATTAGGAATACTGATAAGCTGAGTTTATATACTGAACATGCATATCTGATGCATGCATACATGGCTGAACTGGATCATGAACATATGACTGATTATGCAATAGTAACTAATACCATGTTTATAACTAAAATCTAAACATGGAACTGAATGAGTTCAAGGAAAACTATTACTTAAACTAAAAAATACTGCTGAACTCAAGACCATTTTTGGAGTACGCATGAATGGGAACATGAGAACATGACTAAGACTGAAACGTGGTACATGAACTGAATATCATGCACTAAAATGAGCCCCTTGAAATTGTGGCTTATGGCTGAGATTGGAACTTGAGGGTTAACTTATGAGTACCCACTACTCCAAACTGGATTCATTAACAAAGGGAACTGGGAGGTTTAGGACATGAAAGCTTGGGGTTATAGAACATCTCCACCTTGGGACATTCCTCAAAGAATGCTGACTTGGCTGAGATACTGAGGAAAATTGGGGTGATGCACAAGACACCTACGAATTGAACCATGACTAAATATCTAGGATCTAAAACTGAGACATGATACATGAACTGAGCTAAACACGCACTACCTGATTGCTCTATCTTGGAATATTTTAATTCACAAGATATTTGAACAGAACGACTAGATAGAAAGGTGGAAACCACACCACACGAACTTGTGTGTCTGACTGCCAATACTGAAGTACTGGCTTTACGGACTAACTCATACTGAAAACTTATTCTCAGCTATATTCTCCACCTTAGTACGACACTTCACCTGGGATTACTGAAAAATATTCACATGGCCATTGTGCACGAATGCATAAGCATACTAACTTATATGATTAACTAGATAACTGATAGTTGAATACTAGGCATGTAAGAGTGAACTTTACTTAGTCTGAATAATGGGACATAAACTATAGAGTGTCATGTACACAAAGTAAAGACTGACTGGGTAACATGAGATAACTGAGCATGAATTTGGGAAAAAGAAAATTTGTATTAGTTGAGAATGCAAGACCAAGCATATAACATGATTCTGAAATATTCTGTAAACTAAGGTACTGAAATACTGATAACTAAATAATTGAGAAATTTGTATGCTATGGTCAAGCAAACCTGAAACTGAACTGAGTTTTTTATTTGATTGTTTGACTGAGACTGGAACTAAGACTGACACTATTACTAAGAATATAAGTGAGGCTATGATTGATATGGTAACTGGGACTAAACACATTGTAAGGCATAAGTGCAGAAGTTATGAGTTGCATGACCTAAGTTTAGAGTTCATGATTTGATGAAATATAATTCATACTACAGAGTGAACTGGAGGTCCTCATACTAGGAACTAGAAACACACACAACTCTATGGAAAGTGTGTGAATATAAATTGTGTTCATAGAGCTGAGATGTAAAGCATGCATAGGTATTGTGATTACTGAAGTATAAGCTTTGAACTGAGGTAAAGACGGGTTGGGCATCATTCCAACCCATTACTTTTCTGCACATACTAATATTACTACTGAAATTTGTAAGCCTGACTTCCTAAGATGTCATAACCAGATAGTTCTTATATACCTGTCATGCTATGATAGACTGACCCACTAGGGTAGAGGCTGAGAAAGGTTTTATTAATATCTGGTCTGACATTAAAGTTAACTGTTATACAAGAAATTACAAAAGACAGAGAAACTCCTGGATCTGATGAGACATAAACATATAAATAGGAGATATGTAATGTACTAGTGACCACATCAGTAGAACTTTCTCGATCTTATCTATACTAAAGTGCATAAAGACTATTTGGACGCTGCCCACTAGTGGCACTGGGAGTGGCACCCTACTAATTCAGGCGACCGGAATGAGCTGAAGTACGACGGTGCTAACTTTATGGACCAGCCTTAGGACAGTCTCGGACTCTGTTACCTGACTCGCTATATCTAAAACAAACTTCAGTGTTGGCTCTACACATATTTTTATGATTCTTACCACATTCTTTACAAAGCGGATTAGTACGAATACTGCTTGCACTACTATAGGTTTTTGAGCCTAGTGCCCCATTATGATTGTCATTCCTGAACCATGGTACTGGTGTACTAGCTGAAGATGGAATTGGGGCTAAAAATTTCTGACTAGATCAAAAATGGTTACCACCTTCTAACTTTGGTTGGGCAAAACTAAAGCTACTCATTCTGGATCTCTTATTTTCTCTCTCCTTCTTCTTAACTTTCTATTCCTCAATCTATTGAACATGGACCCTAAGCCTAGATATATCCATCTCCCTAATTAACATCGTAGTCCTGCACTTCTTAACCACTCTACCCTATACCCTAAACACAAACTTGCTTATTCTCGATCTATTATCTGCTACTACATGGGGAGCATACCTGGATAACTGAGTGAATTTAAGGAAATGCTCTTTTACATTCATACTGCCTCGCCTGAGATGATGAACTCTAACACCTTAGCTTCTTTCAGCTCTAAGGGAAATCTAACTAAGAAGGTTGTACAAAACTCTTCCCATTCTATGGGCTCTATATCTGCACCCATGTCTACCTTTCACTACTTAAACCATGTATAGGTTATATCTTGTAGATGATAGGCAGTAAACTCAGTAATCTCAACAGTGGTCACCCCTATGATATCTGTAACATTCTTCACCTAATCAAGAAATTCCTGGGGGTCCTCATCTGACTTAGACTCAGTAAATGATGGAGGTTTCATTTAGGTAAAGTCTCGAATCCTGATAGAAACAGTATTGGCCACTAGATTAGCTGGAACAACTATTGGTTTTTCATTCTGGGCCACCACAAAATGAGCTAGGGTGGAAGGATGCTCTAAAATCAGCGTGGAAGACATGTTCATCCAGAGAATCTGGCTGGACGGGCTGAGGTTCTGCTGGTCTCCTGATCCTCTTCCCTTAGTTTTTTAGGAGGCATGTTCTATAAATGGAAGAGAAACATAAATTAGGTAGAGAGTTTAACTGGAGCTCATGATCACTTACACGACATGAATACTGGAAGAAGGTAAACTGTTCCTAAAACATCTCATAGCCTTTTGTCCATAGTGTGGCACGTAAAACACCCGTGCCGAAGACTCTACTAGATATGAATTATAGACTTCCTAGGACACTGTTGAACCTTAGGCTTTAATATCAAGTTTTTAATGCCCCGAGTCTATACCCCGAATGCTACACGGTGGTCATAATCTCAAAAGACCACAATCTAACCCTTGGTTGGTACCTACTGTGATAACTGAATAACAGTAATACTGAAATATGCAAAATAAACTATCCATAAGGTTCAATACTATAATAATACTGAATATGGTATCATAATACCAAAACGAAACATCAATACTGAAAAACTAAACAACTGTCTAAAAATACTCTAGTCTGAAAAGCCTCTAAACTGTATGAACTGATAAGTTAATGGGATAAGCCCCTAACTAACTCCGACTACTGATACTAAAATTTAAATACTATAAATAATAAGTATGTCCTTGAACTATGAGGACTCACCACTACTCTAACTACTAAAAGTCAGAACTGCTAAGGATGCTCGGGAGCTCGTGCGTTGGAACCTATGATATAAGACATCATAGTGCAAAAGAAAGCATACATCAGTACTTTGAATATACTGGTATGCTTAGTGAGGTAGGCTAAAATGCATATGTTCATATACATGAACAATACTGACTGAATAACATGAGTATGACTGAGTAAGAGTACATGCATGAATACGTTATATTGTAACTAAGATCGTGATACACTAAATACTAAGTCTAAATATTGATTAACTAATTACTAAGTCTACTGATACTGTATTACTGATATCTGAATGACTGTATCTGAAAGTCCTGAACTCTATGGAACTTTACTGAGTTCCATACTGAGTTGAGTAACTATATATGATAGTCCTGAATCTGTAGAACTAAACTGATTTCTATTCTGATACTGAATTTGAAATTGAGACTATAGGAGGTAATCATCTAACTGACATGCCCCTCTCTAAACTGATTGGGGTCCAACCTATAATCCTAGCTGGAATGGTGTAAATACCATGTCACAGGTAAAGACAACCTGTGAGTTAACCCTCTTTGATAGAAATCTCCTCTGTCAACCCTCGGTGATAGAAAAAACTCAAATAAGATATATCAACCCAAATAAAATCTGGTAGGAAGATATCTAAACCTATGCTGGCTATGAAGTTCTGGAATACAATGAATGCTTCTAAGGATCACACTCTCTACTAATAGGTAAGTCCCCATCCTTGGGTTCACTCGGTGCTGAATCCTACTCCTAACTGAATAGACACTGGACTGAGTTTTAAACTATACTAGGCTAGACTGAGTTGTTACTGATATTACTACTTGACTGAACTGACCTGAGTTCAGTGGTTTCCATGGACTGACTGTATTCTATTAACTGACTGAGTACTACTGAGTTTTGAACTGAGTACTATGACTAATTAATGATCACTACTGAGATTTCTTGACTTTCTGTAAAATGACTAAGAATACTACTGATTGTGACGTGACTGATACTATTTTATAACTGGCCATGGCTCTAGGTAATCAACTAAACTATTGGGTACAAGTACCCCCAGGACTCGATAGCTTAAATTAAAAGACATGGCACAAACTTGAAATATATAAACTAAGTATTCGATCATTCTTTATTCATTGGGGCATTTTAACAACTACTTGCATGACATGAACTTGAACATATGCTAACATGATTTAATTTTCACTATTCAACTCACTTGCTTAATTCATCAATTACTTGAAAGGTATAAAATATGCGCATACTACTAATCAGCATGTAAGTATATAATTCCATAGACGTAGTTCACAATTTGAAAGCTTTAGCATAATTTTAACATAATAGGACATATAACCCAACTAACCCCACATGAACTTATCATAAAACATGGTTGAAACCTAATTAATAGTTATAAACATGGATATTATCAAACCCAACATGGAATTTATGAAATTTATACAATTGGAGTTTAAAATTGATTCTTGGACTCCAAAGGCGGAAGGGACCCTTGGATGAACACTTCACATACCTTGATTCTTGATTTTGAGAAGATTGATGGTAGAATTCCTGAGATTTGAATCTTGAATTGAAAAACCTAAGGCTTGTTCTTGAGAGCTTTTGAGAGAATGTGAGTATAGTTTTGTGAATTAGGGCTAAATTTTGTGTTTTGGGGGGTTGATGGTTGGGGGGAAAAGACCTAAATACCCCAAGGACGCGGTATTTTAATGACTAAAAACTGTACTATCAATACGTAAACCAATGCATCGAGTCATTGACATCGACATGATAGCTAATGCGTCGCATCGAGTCTACATCAATTCACTAGAAATTGATGCTGGGAGCTGGGGAAAACATTTATCAATGTGATAGTTGATGCAGCCACCAAGATCACGTTGATTCACTATTTTAGGTTTCCCAAGGAGCTTCAAAAAAAATTTTAAAATCCAAAACTTGTATGGAAACACCTACGGACATTCTTGATCATAAATTAACTCAAATATCAATATTTGGAGGACATAAAGGTTATAAAATAAGATTTCTAAATTTCAAAGGCTAAAACAATACTAAGTCTGAATACTTAGCTAAAATATTCTATGTCTTGGACCGCTTGTCAAGCGTAAAGAACTGATTTAACCTAAGAATTTTTGTGAGGTCTTACAGAATCTCTCTAAGAAAGTTGTAGAAAACTCTTCCCACTCTACAGGCCCTGTATCTATGCCTCTATCCCATTTCCACTTCTTAAACAAGGTGTGAGCTACATCCTACAATTGGTAAGCAGCCAATTTAGTACTCTAACTAGAAGTCACCCCCATAATGTCTATTACCTTCTGGACCATGCCTAAGAGTTCCTGCAGATCCTTTTCTAATTTGGATCTTAAAAATAGAGGAGGATTCATTTGGGTAAAGTCTCAAATCCTAGATGCGGTAGTATTGGCCACTAGGTTGGCTGAAACAACGACTGGCTGAACATTCTAAGACACTATAGAATGGGATAGAGTAGTGAATATAGCTATGAACTCTGCATGAGAAATATGCTCATTCAGGTGATCTTCCTAAATAGGCGGAGGTGCTAGGTGGTTTACATTTCTTCTTCCATTTGTCTTTCTGGGAGGCATGGTCTCTAATCAGAAGAAACAATTGAATTAGACAGAGAGTTCAACTTGAGCTCATGCTCTTTTACACGACATGAAAACTGAAAGAAGGAAACTTTTCCTAAAACACCTTATAGCCTCTTGTCCATAAGTGTTGCGCGCTTCACACCTATGAACAAGACTCTACTTGATATAGCTTTAAGACATACTAGGATACTTTAAAACCCTACGCTCTGATACTAAATTTGTAATGCCTCAGGAGTACACCTAAGAAGCCACACGGTGTGTAATGTCCTGGGGACCACAAGTTAACCCATGAGCTAGTACCTACTGTGAGCACTGATAAAACTAATAACAACTGATCATATATGGAATTTCACTGAGGAATGCCATAAGGTTTTAAATTTATAATTCTGATAAAGTCTATAAAATAATACTGAGGATACTGATAAAATGTTTTATAATGACAACTAATAGTTGAAGACTGACTAACTATTTGTACTAGTCAAAAAAGCCTCTACTGACTGACTTGGAGTTGTTGGGACAAACCCCCAACTAACTCCGACTGAATAAAAAAATACTAAAAAATTATGAAATAGCTGAGATAAATAAACCATGTCCTCAAAATATGAGGACTCACCATTGCTAGGTTTGATAATATGGAAATTCTATGCGTGATCCAAGAATTAAGCGTCTGAACCTATAATACGATACATCATAGTGCAAAAAATGAGTATCCAATCAGTACTTTGAATGTACTGGTATGCTAAATAAGGTAGGATGATATGCATGGGTTCAAGTGAATGAGTAATAACTGACTGAATGTATAGAATAAAGTATTGAATAGAATGCATGAAATTTGTAAAGACTGAGAATGCATGACCAAGCGTAAAATATGTTCTAAATCTAATCTATAAACTAAAGTACTAAAATCTGATAACTAAAGAACTGATAAACTGATAAATTGATGAACTATGTGCTATAGTCAAGCAAGACTAAACTAAATTTTAAACTGAGTACTAAAACTAACACTGTGGGAGGTATCATCTAATAGACATGCCCTAAATTTGAGCTGATAAGGGTCCAACCTGTAACCTCAGTTGGAAGGGTGCTAGTACCGTACCACGAGTACTAACACTGGATGTGTCAACCCTAAACTAAACAAGAAGACACCTTGTTAACCCTAAATTAACTGAAAGACATCATGAGATATGTGTCAACCCTAAACCAGTAGGAAGACATCTCAAACCTACACTATCTACGTAGTTCTGTAACTTAGGGATTGCTACTAAGGGTTTAAACCTATACTAACAAGAATTCCCCCATTCCTGGGTTTGCTCAATGATAAATCTTAATCCCAATTGAACAACACTAATTATTAGACTGGATTGAGTTTAACTATAGAAAGGAACTAACTTGGATTACTGAACTGGTCTAAGTTTGACTGGCATAATAATTTCCTGTATAGATAATGCTTACACATGTCTAAAACCATTCTGAAATTACTGAGACTAAGTAAACAACAAAATTTTAGTTGTTCACAACCCCCAAGACTCAATAGCAATAATAATAGAACCACTTAAAATCTTTCAAACCATGGAAGAAAATCATTGTTCATAATTAGTCACTCAAGCATTTCATTAAAAACATGGGGACTAAGTCTTTAACATGGGGATGCTTTATATACATGAAAAACATCGCACAATCACATGACCAAATCATAGGCTGGGGGTTTTGTTCTTGATTCGTGTGAACATGATAAGGACGTCATAATATTTTAAACATACTATAATGCATTCCATGTGAAATCGCTTGAAAACATAACGAGGGTCATTATTCAAAACTCACACTTTGAGGCATTTCATCACACACTTGTAAAGCATGTCTTAAGCTTGGGAATAGCTTGAATCCTATAATAATGGCATGATTTCAACATCACTAAGATTTAAATTAGCAAACAACACCATTCAAATGTGTGGGTTTTAATAACAACAACAATCTCATGTAAACATGGTATGAAATCAAGATTCGTGGGGTTTCATGTCTAAATATCACAATAACTTGTAAGAGATCTTAAATTTGAATTTAAAATTAGATTATTGGACTCCAAGGGTGGAATATACCCAAGGATGAACATCTAACATACCTAGTTTGATAATTTCGTAAAGGTTCTTGGAGTTTTTCTTGAGAATAAATCTTGGATTTTTAAAGTTTAGGGCCTATTCTTGAGAAGATTTGTTTCTTGGAGAGAAATTATGAGTAACGGGGAACCTAAGTCCCTTTAGGATTTAATTCCATGTTTTGGAAGAATTTAGGGCCTTGGGAAAAAGCTAAACGGTCCCTAGAATTTAAATCGCAAAGCTGGAAATCCGATTTTGCATGTCGGCGCGATGCGGTGAAATTGTATGCCTCACTAAATGTGGAAATCCCCTTGGAACAATGTGGCATTATTGTGGTGGCTCACTGGAAAAGGACGAATGTGATTTTGGTCATCTCTGCAATGTGGTCCTATCGCGTTGGGCTACTATTTTTCACTAAAAGTATCATAACTTCTCATCCGAGTATCGAATTTGGGCTAAATTTGTATCGTTGGAAAGTTAATTCAATTTATTATCACTTGGTGGGTCCTGGGTAGGAAAATTCTTAGTATAGAAAAATATATTCTCATTTATAGTTAACTAAAGCAACGTTCTTCTCGAAAACTTAATCGGTAAGGACTATTTTGATTCGTCGAATAGCTGGGAGTTATTTGGGGCCTTAATATACATCAAACCCACTCATACAACTATGAAAGAGCTATAATTTATTTCTCATGATCTCAAAGTATGGTGCTAATATTAGTCTGAATTTTTGGGGTGTTACATAAATACTCTCAAAACTCTCTCAAATTCTCTCAAGTAAGATACTTGGGGTTTCTAAGAAGTAGATCATCTAAGGGCTCAAGGGTTGAATTCTTGTAATGAAACTTGGTATTTCAGGCATGTTACTCTTTCCTAATTACTATTTATTTGAAAGGATGTATTTTAAAATATTATTCATATAGTTTTGGTTTTGAAACATGGGTTGAGGTTTTTGAATATTGTTGTTGAACAGTGTTTCCCATGGTTTACCTATGATTATTTTTTATTATTATTATGATTTTTAACTGGTGTGTTGTATGTTCTTGGTGAATAAATGAGGGGATTGTTACTTCCCCCAACTTGTGACTTTCAAAGTGGTAATGACCCTAATTCTACATTGTGAAATTGGTTTTGAATATGAAAAGTATGCATCTTGAACTACCCTTGAACTATTTCATAATGTCAAAAGTCAATGAAGTATAATGATTCTGAATTGAACCTTATGTGTTCTATAATTCCCTAAGCTAATGCATAATTAAATTAGAGGGTTATGAATTTCCCTAAATAGTGAAATTATTTTGGCATATTGATGTGACTTTGCAAGTGTAGTTGGTATAAGGATACCAATAATGTATGCCAAAATGTGTATCATGGTTAAATGAATTAGAATGTGTGATAAATAGTTTAATTGAGCTTTCATGAGGGTTGTGTATCTGATTCATGAAAGCAAAGGTCCTCAGGACCAATACTAGAAACTGCGGTGACGGACGTAGGGGTCTACATGATTGGGTGGTTCGAGTCCCTCTTATTATTATAATATGATTGGGTGGTTCGAGTCCCCCATATTATTATTATAATATTATTAGCTGCTTGTTTCACCTTGATTTTTCTAGTGGTTTGAGTTGTCTTTAGTGCATATGTATACCCTTTGGTTCATGCAGCCACACGTACTGAGGCCCTACCAGCTGGGGAGGAGCTGGGACCATATAGCTCATGGGTACCTTTTTATTTTATGATATGATTCATATGGTATTTGAATTAATTGGACTTGACATAATTTTTTCCCCTATCCTTGAGTTTCATTTTAGTGTTCACCCTACAAACCATCTCCAGATGGTGTATCCCCAGACAATGTAAGCACCAGAGATACTTTTATTTTCTTACATAGAGTTAAGTGGTCAACTCAGTTCGTCAGTTCGTTGTGGTGGAGTGGTGAGATTCCATTCTCTAAAATACTTAGACATTTCATCACTTTTATCATAGATTAGAATTGAGAGTTTTCACTATCATCAACATTATCATTGTCACTATCAGAGTCAGGGACATGTCCTGACCAATACTAGTTTTAGTTCTTTTTGCATAGAGGCTTTGTTGGATTACTATATACTTAGGTGATGTTGGTTGGATGTGTTTAGTTGGTTACCAATTATTGGTTATAGACATATATTTTGTTCTTTGAACTTATCTTGTGTTATCTTGTTATATGTTTAGAATTCAACCATTATTGGGCGGTGTGTGTTATTTGGTTAGGTTTAGGGGGTAGTCTTCAGTCTACAGTGGATTGGAGATGCTCATCATGGCTAGACCCTATTTTGGATCATGAAAATGTTGGTATCAGAGCCTAGGTTAGTGTTATTTGGTGTCCACAAAGCCATTTCAAGTAGAGTCTCTTTTATGGGTGTGTAGTGCGCCACACTTATAATGGAGAGGCTATGAGGCATTTAGGAAATATTTCCCATTCTTGTTGTTCTATTCTGGGCCATAGAGTCTAAGATATTTAAATCTCCTCTAATCTTTGCATGTTTACTTTTCAGATTATGCCTTCCAGAAGATTTGATGTTCGTGAAAACTCTTATGTCCCATTTGAGGATAATGTGGATGAAGCTCATCCTACTCAAGGAGTTCATACCCAGTCTTTGGTTACTTTTTCTAATTGACCTAGTGGAATTCCACTGGTTCCCCCTATCCCTCCTCGGACACCTTAATCTGATGTGTCTGATGTTGAGTTTTTCTAATTGATCCATTTGCTTACCCAGTTGGTGCATACTCAAACTAATTGTGTGGCTTTTGTTGCTCCATCCTCTAAGATCACTTAAGTTGGCCAATTTATGAGGTTGAGGCCTTTGAATTTCGCTGTTTCTAAAGTTAAGAAAGATCTTTAAAATTTCATTGATGATATAAAAAATATTTTTTGTATGATACATGGTATTGATGTGGAGGGTGTGAGTTTGCTTCTTACCAGTTGAAGAATGTGGAGTATTGGTGGTGGGAAGAATGGACCAATCTAGGGGTGGTGATGTTGAGTCCACTTTGTGGGATGACTTTTCTAGTGTTTTTGTTGATCTCTTCTTTCCTCAGGAGTTGAGGAAGGTAAAAGCTGAGGAATTTGTAAATTTGAAGCAAGGTAGGATGATAATAAAAGAGTATGCCTTGAAGTTCCATTGACTATCGTGATATGCTCAGAAATTTATGTCTAGCAGAGGGCTATAATGAGGATGTTTGCTTCTGAGTTGTCCCATGAATTAATCTTGAAGAGCAAGGCCTCCTTGTTAAGTATACACGTAGACATATCTATATTTGTGGTGTACATGCAACAAGTGGGAAAGGAAAAAAAGAAAAAAGTGAAGATGAATGAAAGGCAGAGTAACAAGTAACGACCTTTGGGTCAAGCTAGTAGGGCTCAGTTAGCTCCATCATATCCCCCTTATAGATTTTATGGTCAGGTGTATCTTGGTGTTTGTGAAGAGGGGAGGAACCAGTGCTTTAAATATGAAAGATTGGTCATATGCATAAGGATTTTCCTTCTAGAGTTTCTTCTGGAGAAAATAAGATTCCTGTTGCTACTTTATCGACTCCTGTGCCAAAGGGTGATACTTCTGCTTCTGGCTTTGACAATGGACATAACTATTTGTATGTTCTTGCCGCTCGTCAGGATTTTGAGGCCTCCTCCGATGTTGTTGCAACTACGCTCAAATTTTTCTCTAGTTCTATATATTTTCTACATGATCTTCAGTCTACCCTCCCTGACCTTTTATATAGCTATCCATTTTGGTTTTGACCGTGAATGTATTCTGGAGCCCTTCTCTGTGTCCACCTCCATTATGGCTAAAAGGGTCTATAGGGGCTATGTAATGTCGATTTGTGGTAGGGAGACCTTGGTGGATCTGAAAGAGTTGGACATGTTAGGCTTTAATGTGATCTGGGGTATGGAATAGTTGTATTCGTGCTATGCGTCTCTTGATTGTCGAACCCGAAGGGTCATTCTCTAATTCCCTAATGATCCAATGATCGAATGGGAAGGTAGTTCCCTAATTCCTAAGAAAAGGTTTATTTTGTATCTTAGAGCCCGAAAATTGGTTTCTAAAGGGTGACTTTATTACTTAGTGCATGTTAAGGATTCTAGACCTGAAGGTCCTTCTTTGCAAATTGTCCCTATGGTCTATGAATTTTTTGACGTATTACCTGGTGTTCCTCCTAATAGGGAAATTGATTTTGGGATTGATATTCTACTAGACACTTATCCTATTTCTATTCCTCCTTACAAACTCCGGCTGAGTTAAAAGAACTCAAAAAGCATTTGAAAGATCTTCAAGATAAGGTCTTTATCCACCCTAGTGTTTTTCCTTAGGGTGCTTCGATTATATTTGTATGTAAGAAGGATGGGTCTCTTTGGATTTGTATTGACTCCCGCCAGTTGAATAAGGTGACCGTGAAAAATAAGTATCCTCTTCCAGGGATTGATAATTTGTTCGATAAGCTTTAGGGGCTAAGTTTTTTTCTAAGATTAACCTTTGGTCGGGTTACATTCAGTTAAATATTTGGGAGGTAGATATCTCAAAGACTACTTTTTGAACCCAGTATGGTCATTTTGAGTTTTTAGTGATGTCCTTTGGTTTGACTAATGCCCTGACAATATTTATGGATCTTATGAACCTGGTTTTCAGCAATTTCTGGACTTGTTTGTCATTATGTTCATTGATGATATTTTGGTATATTAAAACAGTGAGGCAAATCATGTTGATCACCTCCGTTTAGTATTGCAGACCCTTAAGGAGAAGAAATTGTATGCTAAGTTCTCTAAGTGTGAGTTCTGGTTGAATGTTGTGACTTATCTAGGTTATGTTGTTTCTAGTGAAGGGATCATGGTGGATCCACATAAAGTTATGGAAGTTAAGAAGTGGCCTAGACCCACGACTCCAGCCTATATTCGAAGCTTCTTGGGTTTAGCCAATTATTATAAAAGGTTTGTAGAGAGCTTCTCTTCTATTGTTGTCCCACTAACTAGGTTGACTCAAAAAAGGCAAAGTTCTTTTGGTCGAAAGCTTGTACGAGTAGTTTCTAAAAATTAAAGGGTAAGTTGACTTTGGCTCCAATTTTGACCCAAACTGAGGGTACGGATGGTTTTTTTGTCTATTGGTGATGTGTCCTAGGTGGGACTAGATTGTGTGTTAATGCAACATAGCAAGGTGGTTGCATATGCATTTAGATAGTTGAAGGTTCATGAAAAAAACTATTCGACTAATGATTTAGAATTGTTGGTTGTGGTATTTGCATTGAAGATCTAGCGATATTATTTGTATAGGGTCTATGTGGATATTAATTCTAATCATAAGAGCCTGCAATATGTGTTTAATCAGAAAGAGTTGAATCTCTGGAAAAGGAGAAGGCTTAAGTTTCTAAAGGTCTATGACATGAGTCTCACTATCATCCAGATAAAGCTAATGCAGTTGTTGATGCTCTTAACAGGTTGTCCATGGGGAGATATTTGTATGTGGATGAGAGGAAGCGAGATTTCATGAAGGATATTATAACACCTCAAAATCTGATACCTGGGATGCCACACGGTGCCCCGAACTACAAGTAGTCCTGAGCTAACCCTGGCTACTTTTTACTATGTCTAAATCTCATAATAGGGGAAATATGAATGTAAGATCATAATGAATACGGAAAACTATGTGCATTATCTGAGTATGACTCATAATACTAATCTCATCAGTCTAATAAAGCAAATGTTGAAAATCAAAATAATGAAACAAAATCTGAATACTAAATCTGGTAGTCTGACAAGCCTCTACTAACTGAAACTAGAGAGCACTGGGACAAGCCCCAGCTGACTTAAACTTTCTGAAATGGATATAGAAACATCTATAAATAAACTGAAAATATGAATAGCTAAGTCCCTGTACTATGAGGACTCACCAACTGCAGAGATGTAGATGAGATGCTCAGAAATCACTCCCACTGCTGAGACTGAGCACCTGAACCTACATTATAAGACAATGTAGCACATAGACGTATATGTGGATCAGTACTTTGAGGATGCAGTGAGTATATGGGGGTGAATGCAATAAGTAAACAATATCATTATATTTTATAAAACAATGATGCTAAAGGTAAATGACTCACATAGGCTTGAGTAATTTGAAAACTGAATATCGAAAATCATGATCAATAAATCATATGTTATATTCTTATGAGCCATTACCCTTATTTCTGAAATTTGTATTCTTCCCTTTTCTCAAATCATATAGGCTAAATGAAATCTATAAGTGTGTATAGAAATTACTTTATCTTTCATCTGAAAGTTTATCTGTAGGGAAGGTTCTCTTAACCGACATAAACCATGTGAGCATTCATGGATCCCAACGTCTTTGTTCCCCTAAGGAGGAATATCCTCACGTTAGGGAGAGGAATCATACTCTTGCCAGAGAGTATAACCTATCTGAGTGATCACATATCTGTCGTACATGTAGACGTCGTCCAGGTATTTTATCCAGTATATAGCTATAGATATCAGTCATAGGTTAGCTTGTGGTCCTTCGGGGTCATGAGCATCGTGTAGCATTCCGAGTACCAAATTTGGGGCATTATATATAGGTAGGCAAAAAGTGATGGCTTTCGAGATTAGTGGTGATGGTATCTTAAGATACTAAGGTTGATTATGTATTCTCAATGTTGATGGGTTGTGAAGAAGAATTTTGGCCAAAACTCATGAGTCGCATTATATTATAAATCATGGTTCAATGAAAATGTATCATGATCTTAAGAAAATCTATTTGTGGAATAATATGAATCGGGGTATGGCCAATTTTGTGGTTAAGTGCATGGTGTATCAGCAAGTGAAGTTGGAGCACTTAAAGCCTGGTGGATTATTTCAAGATATTGAGCTACTTGTATGGAAATGGGAAGTAACTAATATGGATTTTGTTACCACTCTTCCGCGGTCTCGCCAATAATTTAATTTAATTTGGGTCATCATGGATAGGATAACTAAGTCCGTTTACTTCTTGCAAATAAGGACTAGTTTCTCTTCTGAGGATTATGCCAAGATATTTGTTGAGGAGAACCTAAAGTTGCATGGTGCTCCTGTCTCCATCATATATGATTGAGGTACTTGGTTCTCTTCTCATATTTAGCATTCTTTTAAGAAAGGTTTAGGGACTAAAGTAAGCCTTAGCACCATTTTCTACCCGCAGACGGATGGGAAAGCAAAGAGAACCATTCAGGCTTTGGAGGATATACTCAGATCTTGTGTGATTGAATATGGTGGTGTTCGGGTTGACCACTTGCCTCTCATAGAGTTCACATATTACAATAGTTATCACTCTAGAATTGGTATGGCTCTGTTTAAGGACTTGTATGGTAGAAGGTGTAGGTATGTGTCCCTGATTTG
>JAPEIP010005097.1:0-10720 GCA_026120095.1 Capsicum chinense
ATGGTGAACTTTGGAGGTTCTTGAAGTTGGATGTAGGAGCTTAGGGTTTTCTTTTTGAGGAAATTTGATGAAATATAACATATAATGCTTTTAATAGGCTTTAATATAGGGTTTGGATGGATTTTGGATGAGGGAAAATGACCAAAACGCCCCTAAAAATCAAATAATTCTCGAATCTGTCCTTTGGTGGACTGTTTTGATAGTTTTAAGTAGATCACCCATAACGTTTTACTACGATATCCAAATTAGATGAAACCAATTTCATTAGAAAGAGGACTCTCATATCTTTCCGTTGATATATAGTATCTCACCCAGATTATTGTGTACGAGGAGTTATGATCATTTGAAGTTGACCCAAAAATTTACTTTTGATAGGCTGAAGTAGATCAACCATAACTTCTTGCTCCGATAGAAAAATTGGATGAAACCAATTTCATTGGAAAGAGGACTCGCAGAGCTTTCCGTTGATATATAATAGATCACCCAGATCATTATGTACAAGGATTTATGATCATTTAAATTTGGAGCAAAAATACGCCATGCCTCAGTACTTTTTCCTGCACGTTTTGCTGTTCACTACTATTCATGGTTCGATCGGAATGTTCATAACTCGTCGCTCGGGTGTCCGTTTTGGATGATCCACATATCATTGGAAAGATTATTCGATGCTCTACGCAATGGTGTGTCATAATGTAAGACATTCTACACGAAAAATTTATAATTCATTCTAGAAGATAGAACCTAACACGTTTACGCACAAAATTTCAATGAAAAATTTCTTGGGGTATTACAGAACAACATCTCCTACCATACAAAGCCTTAAACAGAGCCATCTGAACACTAGAATGATAGCTGTTATTACACGCAAACTCTAGGAGAGGTAAATGATCAAACCAACCACCACCAAAGTCAATCACACAGGCCCTTAGCATATCTTCCAGAGTCTGAATAAACCTCTCCATTTTCCATCCGTCTGAGGGTGGATAGCAGTGTTAAGGTTCACCTTATTCCAAAACCTCTATGAAATGGTAGACACAAGTGATATGAAAACTGCATACCTTGATCAAATATAATAGAAATAGGAACACCATGCAATTTGACAATTTCCTGAATGAAAATCTTAGCATAATCCTCTGCAGAATAATTAGTCCTCACTAGCAAGAAGTAAGCGGACTTAGCCATCCTATCCATGATGACCCATATCGAGTCGAACTGGTTACGAGATCGCGAAATATTGGTAATGAAATCCATATTAATCACTTTTTATTTCCACACAGGCAACTCAATATCTTGAGATGAACCACCAAGCCTCAAGTGCTCTACTTTCACTTGTTGACAAATCATGCACTTAGCCACAAAATTGGCCACATTTTTCCTCATGTTTTTCCACCAATGATTCTCCTTCAAATCATAATACATCTTCATCGATCTAGATGAATAGTGTACCTTGAATCATGAGCCTCAGCCAAGATCCTTTCTCGTAACCAGTCAACATCGGGAACACACAATCTACCTTGGTACCTCAAGATACCATTACCACCAACCTTCGAATCCATGACTTTATGCTGACCCACATCATCCCTAATCTGCATCAAGATAGGATCTAATAATCACTTCTCCTTTACCTCAACACCAAGAGATGACTTTATCACCACTTGCATAATCACACCTTCATTCTCAAAGTTTAAAAGACAAACTTAAGATTAGCCAAATAGTGAATATCTTTCACCAGTCCTTGCTTCTACTCGTTTATATGAGATAAGATCCCTATATATAACCTACTAAGATTATCAGAAACCACATTAGCTTTACATGGATGATAATGGAGACTCAGTTCGTAGTCTTTGAGCAACTCAAGCCATTGCCTTTTCCTGAGATTCAACTCCTTCTAGGTGAACATATACTGCAAGCTCTTATGGTTAGAATTTATGTCAACATGAACTCCATACAAGTAATGACGCCAAACTTTCAAAGGTAAAAACACAACCAACAACTCCAAATCATGAATCAAATAATTCTTCTCATGTACCTTAATCTGCCTAGAAGCATACGCCATAACCTTACTATATTGCATCAAAAAACAACTCAATTCCCATATTAGATGCATCACAATAAACAACAAAGCCATCAGTATCTTCGGATAGGGCCAAAACTGGCGTAGAAATCAACTTGTCCTTCAACTTTACAAAACTACCCTTACAAGCATCGGACCACAGAAACTTTACCTTTTTTGAGTCAACTTAATCATCGAGTAGCAATCAAAGAGAAATTCTCCACAAACCTCTTATAATACCCAGCTAAATCGAAGAAGCTCCGAATATCAGTTGGATTCGTGGGTCTAGGCCATTTTTTAACCGCCTTAACTTTCTGTGGATCCATCATGATCCCCTTACTAGAAATAACATGACTCAAAAAAGTAATAGTACTTATCCAAAACTCACACTTCAAAATCTTAGTATACAATCGTTGATCCTTAAGAGTCTGCAGCACTATATAGAGGTAATTGGCATGGTCTTCTTTACTCTTAGAATATACCAAGATGTCATTGATAAACACATTGATGAATAAGTCCAAAAACTGACGAAATACTCTATTCATAAGATCCATAAATACCGTCGAGGCATTAGTCAAACTAAACGACATAACCAAAAACTCATAATGGTCATATCGAGTATGGAAAGAAGTCTTTGGGATATCCACCTCCCTAATATTCAACTGATGATAACCCGATCGAATATCAATCTTAGTAAAGTACTTAGCTGTCATCAATCTTAGGAAGAGGATACTTATTCTTCAGTCACCTTATTCAACTGTCAATAATCTATATATATTCGAAGGAACCCATCCTTCTTATGCACGAATAGAATAGAAACACCCTATGAAAAAACACTAGAGCGAATATAACCCTTGTCAAGAAGATTTTTCAACTGCTCCTTAAGTTCTTTCAACTCGGTCAGAGTCGTTCCTTAAGGAGGGATAAATATAGGACGGGCATCAGGGAGAAGGTCAATCCCAAAGTCTATTTCCCTATCGGGAGAAATACTAGGAAGATCATAGATCATTAGGAAACACTTTGGAAAAATCATTGACTATAGGGACAGATTACAAAGAAGGTCCTTCCAAATTAGAATCCTTAACCTAAACTAGATGACATAGACACCCCTTGGAAATCAATTTTTAGGATTTTAGAGAAGAAATGAACCTCTCCTTAGGTGCTAAAAAACTACCTTCCCACTCAATTATTGGTTCATTCAGAAATTAGAAACTAACCCTTTGGGTTCTACAATTAAAAGACACATAGCATGAATGGAGCCAATACATCCCTAAAATAACATCAAAGTCTAACATATCCATCTCTATTAGATCCAATAATATCCCCTACCACAGATAGATACCACACAACCCCTATAGATTTTGCTAACCATAATAGAGCCACCCATTGGGGTAGACACTAAAAAGGGATCATAAATACACTTATGACTAAAACCAAAATAGATAGCCACATAAGGGTCACATAAGAAAGAGTAGAACCGAATCAAGTAAGCAATAAATGTCATGAGAGAAGAGTTATAATGTGCCACTGACAACGTCAGAAAAAACCTCAGATTCTTGATAGGTAGCGAGAGCATATAGACAATTTCTACTAGTGACGATATCAGAAGTAGCACCCTTCGATGCTGGAGCGGAAGACATAGAAACCAAAACCTTATTAGCAATAGTAGAAACGTCATCTAAAGGATAGTTCTTCTAAATATGACCAGGTTGGCCACATCAGAAACACTTATTTATCCCTTAATCATAAAAACCACAGTACAACTATCTATAAAATCTACAAGGAGGATATGATGGAGTTGATTGTGCCCCACTGTCCTAAGATTAGGCACTTTGTGCCTTAAATCCACTGTTACTCTAAAAGCAACGATCACCGAATGGCTTAGGATATGGAGCACTCACCGTAGAATAAGAATTGGAATTTCCCCACTTCTTCTTGGTCCACTGCTTGCCATCCCTATCACTATTCTGATGACCTCCACTCTGCTCAGAATACTTGAATTTCATACTTTGTCTTTCCCCCATTTCATCTTGGTTCTTCTTCTCCTCTTCAACCTGTTGCATATACACCACAATCCTAAAGATATCCATATCCTTGTTCAGCAAGGAAACCTTAAACTCCAATACTAAGTCCCGAGATAAACCTGAAGTGAATTTCCTCATCTTACCCATTATAGAGAACACCAACTCTGGGGCATAACAGAATAACTGATGAAACGTCAAGGCATACTCTTTCACAGATATTCTACCTTATTTTAAATTTATGAACTTTTTAGCCTTTACCTCCCTCAACTTTTAAGGAAAGAAGCAGTTAAAAAAGCACCAAAAAAATCATCCCATAATGTCGGCTCAGCATCATCCCCTCTTAACTACTCCCAATCCTCATACCACTGATATGCCATATTCTTTAACTGATATGCGGTGAAATCCACACCCTTCGAGTCGGAAGCATACATCACTCAAAAGCTTTTTTCCATCTCATTTATGTACCCTTAAGGATCCTCCTCAACCTTGGAACCAGTGAAAGTTGAAGAACTCAACCTCACAAACTGGCCAACCCTTGTGGCCTCAAAGAAAGGAGGACGGAAGCAACACACTCATACTGACACAATTGTGATTCCACCAGCTCAGTAAGAAAATGGATCAATAGGTGGAACTCAGCATTAGACACATCACCCTGGGGAGTCTGAGGGAGACTAGAGGGAACCGGTGGAACTCCATGAAGGCAATCAGAAGCAAAGAACCTAGATCCATTCTGTACCCCATACGCAAGACGAGTTTCATCCATATTGTCCTCAAGTGGGATAGAAGAGTTTCCACGAGCATTAGATCTTCTGGGAGGCATGATCTAAAATACGAACAAATGGGGATTAAAGGAAATTTCAACATCCTAGACTCTACAGTCCAAAAGTAGAACACAAGAAAGGGATACATTCCTAAATGCCTCGTAGTTTCTCCCTTATAAGTGTGGTACACTACACACCCATAAAAAAGACTCTACATAACATTATTTTATGGACACCCAACTGACCATGAACCTAGGGCTCTGATAGAAAGCTTGTCACGACTCAAACTAGGGACTGACCATGACGGGTATCTCAAGTCCACCGAGGACCAGAGAACACCCCCTTTGCCTAGTCAAACATAACACAACACAACTAGCAATGGATAAATTTTAAATATATAACAAGATAGATAAACAAAACCAAGACAAGGTTCTGTGAATTCAATAAAACATCCCAATCCATAGTAATTCACCAAGCATCTACTATTCAAAAATAATCTAAGTCGGGACATGCCCCGATGATAGCCCAAAAGAAACCATGAGAAATAGTCTATGACACAAAATAAACTAAAAAGTAACAACCTTCCAGAAAAAGAAGGCTCACCATTTTAAGTTGGCTCATGAACGGTCTAAGATCACCTATAACTGCATATGAAATGAAGAAGTGTCTCTGGTTCCTGCATCGTATGGGGATACAATATCTGGAGATGGTTAATGGGTTGAGCGCTAGCATGTAACTCAGGGAGGAGATAAAATAATGCGATAATTGATAGTTCAAAAATCATTCAAAGCCAATGTACATAATCAAACACATATACAAAATAGGTTGGGATATGAAAAAAGGTTTAGCATACAAGTAAAACATTATCCTGGAATTTATAGCTAAACAGTTATAAAAAGGCATTCACGAGCTATATGGGTCCAGCTCCCCCTACAGAAAGAGCCCAGTACATGTTAGCCATACAAACTAGAAGTATCAAGAAAGACTAGGGAATGCCCTGAACCCATGTAATCCATGATATAAATAAATATCAATCGTGTGATTCATGCACACGCTCATAAAGACTAACCCTTATGCCGGCAAGTGTGAGTTTCCAGTATCAGTCCTTCGAGACCTCCATCTTTACGGCTTAGATACATAACCCCCATTAAGCCAAATTAAAATAAGTTTTACATAACTCATTCATTTAACCAAGTAATTGAATGGTAAGACACACCATAGATATCGCCATACCCTTACGTTTGCAAGCTTATAATTATGTCGTTACAATTTTATTAACTTGGGAAAATACCTCGACCCCCTTTGTTCATTAAATAAGTATGGAGGAATGCCACGAACCCCTTTTTTCATTAAATAAAATTTGGTTATTTAGTCTTTTTATGTTATGCAGTAGTTCCAAAGGTATTTTCAATGCATATGTTCTCATGTTCAAAGCAAGTTTCATAAGATTGGGTTGAGGTTATCACCAATTCAATTATCAAAATCCACATAATTTGGGGAATTCACTGCCCCAAGTTTATTCACCATCCCCATGTACCCCATACGTTCAAAATCATCATCAAAGCATGAAAAATTTCATATAAACCATGGGAACATCATTTAAGAAATCAATCATTCAAAACCCTCAATCCACATTCCAAAGCCAATATTTAAAACTACTTGAATAACAATTTAAACCACGTATTTTAACACAATAAACTTTAGGTAAGAGTAACATGCCTGAAAGTATCACAATTATGAAGAGAAATCATCCTTGGAATCTCTAATTGATTAATCTTAAGAAATCATTTGTGTTCTTGACTTAGGGTTTGAGAGAGAAAAGAGTGTGTTTGATTTGTGAAAGAATGAAAATAACCCCTTTTTGGTGTTTTATGGACGTGAGTTTTATTTGGATAAAAAAGAAAATGACAAGAATTCCCCCACTCAAAAGTGTAAAAAAAAATGTTCAGTCGTCACGGGTTACCTTACGACTCGTGAGGACACATCATGAGTCATCACCATGACTCTTGGTCAAGACAGTAACGTAAGGACCCCTCATTAGTGACCCTATGAGTCATACCATACAATTCATAGTTGGACCTTATGACTCATAAGGTCCTACTCATACTCTAGACAAAAATATTTGGGCACCGCACTAGTTTGGATATGGAGGGCACCCTACAACTCGTACACCAACCTTACGACTCATAGGGTCCTAGTCATAGTCTGAGTAGAAACATCCACCATCCTCACTAGTCACCCTACGACTCGAGCCCTTTGAGTCATAAGGATATTTTAAGACTCATGAGGTAAATCGTAGCTTGGGCAGTGAGCTCAAAACCAAGAAAGTTTTGGGCACAATAATCTAGGGTGTTACAATTAGACCTTATTGTCACCTTTGTATCAATGATAATGACTCTTCTACTTGACAATACAAGCTACAAAAATAAATCACAGAAATTAAAAAGACATAAATATGAATAATTAAAGCAAATTATACACACTACTTACATTAAAAGCGATAAATCCATCTTTAACTTAGTATATTCTAACCCTACCATACTTGGCCTTTTAAAAGGTCTTGAATGTCCTCCACTAGTGTCCTCATGCTCATGTTTTTGAGAAGGCGTTCTTCTTCCTCTACCCCTTCCACTGCCATAAATGATTTGACGTTCTTGAGTCAGTCTTTGTTGAGTCATCCCTCTACCTCTACCATTTCCCTTCCTCTACCACTTATAAAAACTTGTTTATTGAGACTCAAATTGGTATATCTATGTGTTGTAAAAATAATTAGACAAATTACCTATGTTTGTGCAAAAGTTCCATCTGATTGACTAGGAATAATTGAGACATTTGGACCACTCGCACATCGCCCTTTTTTCCACCTCTTCCTCTGCCACTTTAAATGTTCGTGGTGGCCTAATTATTAATAAATTAGTACATATACTTAAAAATTTATTGATAATGACACATAAATTAATATACCTCTGCCTGAGAAGATATTCCAACTAACTGACTTGGGTTACTTCCCCTTGCTCTGCCTCTTTCTCTACTAGTAGAAGCTCAATTTTGTGTTTTAGAATATTAATTTTTGTACTTAACAAAATATACATTAAGTAATGATTAAAAATATACTTGTGCCTGAGAATATTTTCCAACTGATTGACTTGGATCAGGTTGATCTCTTGTAGGACATCATCTTTTATTGTGTCCTTGTGTACCTCATTTGCTACAAGTCATAAAAACACCGCATTTGCTAAGTTTCTCATTTTTTCTACTTTCATTAGCTTTCTTTCTTCTAAATTTGATTTTTTAGGCAGCTTCTTGACCTTTGATCTTTTCATAATAGGATAATTTAATGTTGACCATATTTTTATGTTGTTCATTACTTAAATAAAATGGGCATATATGTTGAGGTAGGTATCCTTATGATAGCAGTTGTCCACAAAATTAATGGGTTCATATTTCTTGTGGTGAAGAACAACAACACCAAGAAGACAAAGAACGTGCCCAAGCTGCCAAGATCTACAACTCCTACTAATAATGTCCACAATGTGTGTGAAACCCCTATGTTCAATCTCAAAACCCTTTTTCCTATTTCAAAACAAGTTGCACTATATTGACTTGTCGATATTTTCTTGGAGAATCTCCAGAGCCATAGGAGAAATATCAATGATCCAAGTATTTGAAAATTGTCTCAATTCACTAATTCTTTTCATCCATCATCTTCATCCTAATCTCCTTAAGAATTGTGATGATTTTTTTAAACCTTGTAGGCAGTATCCATGCATTAAAACTATCTGCCATATTATTGTCCACAATATCATATTTGCAATGCTCTTCAAAGTATTTTTTCCACCATGTCTTCAAATTGTACCACAAAAGATCATCCAAACAATCCCTTCCTAACAACTTTTTTCTTATATATTCTCCTTCAGTTCTGCTTTAAATGTGGATTTTGCAATTCTTTAAAATAATTTTCTTCTTTCAATCCCTTTTCAGATTTTACACCGATTAGCAAGAATATGTCTTGCACATTTTTTATTTTTCAGTCTGTGGCAATAACTCTTTCATGGTAATTTTCAGTCCCTAACAAAACAAAATAGGATATTAATCTTCAGAATTAAAGAAAAAAAAACTTATTAAGAATGGAGTCATGCCTTTTGCATATCAGTTATGATGCTTAACTGATGGCCTTCTCCAAGATCAAGGTCATTTTTGAATATTTCAAGAAACCATCCCCATGTAAACTGATTTGAAACCTCAAAAACTACCTAGTTAATAGTTAACATTTGGTTGTTTTCATCTCTGCAAATAGCCACCAACAACTCACCTTTACATACACCTTTAAGGAAACACCCATTCAAACCAATCAACCTTCTAACACCTCCAAAGAATGCTTTCTTTAAAGAATGAAAGCATACATAAAATTCTTAAGAAACAAACTATCCAATCTCATCAGTTTCTCCAACCACAACAACATAAGTACTACTTGAATTAGTCCTCAAATTCTCATTCCTGTAATTAAAAATCCTACCATATTCCACTATTTTATCACTCATAATCTCTTATAGCACTTTATACCTAGCTCTTTTCACAATTTTCCTACTAATATAGATATCCACATTCTTTCTAATAATCTACTACAACTGGATAATTTTGATGCTTGGTTGTTGACTTATTTTGTCTTTTTACTTACTTGTCAGAAACATTGATTTGCAAAGATATTTAAATGTTGATATCAAATAAATATGAATAGGATTATATTTTTTAGAATTAAAATTCTCACTAGTCTTCCTTACTAGCACACAATAATTAAGGACACGTCTTTTTACAACACCTCATTCTAACTCTGTCAGACTCATTCACATACTTTCCATTTAAATCTTTTCTTGAACTGCATATCTGGTTACTACTATCCCAAATTCCTTGATACTTGAAAAGATCAATCCTAATTTTCAAATAACTTTTCACGAGTTTCATTAAAATTAACTTTGTTTCTTTGTTCTTCCGTTTTACAGGTTTATGCACTACTTGATCAACCTCGTTACCATCTCTTGAACCTAATGCAATATCTATTTCAAATCTAGGATCTTCATTACTTATATAGTAAGATTCATCACCACCTTACATACCAACTAGGTTATCCCTAATACCAATATTTGTCTCATCATATCCTATGTTTGGACCTTTTTCATCGACATTAATTTGTTCATCTATTGTACGTCTACTTCTCCTTTGTGACCTATCTAAAAGTCTCTTGCTTTCCATTATATCAATATACTCCTGATGGACATCACTGTCAACGTCACTTTCTTCACTCCTTTAAATTTTGGTCATCCTCTAAATCATCATCACTTGGATCTTCATCTATTATAAAATCAAGAGGGATAGAAATTATAGTATAAGGAGGAGGGTTGGAAGGTATAGTAGAAAGAAGATACTCATCAAAGGGGTTACAAGGAAAAAGTAGGAGAAGAAGAAGACTAACTATTAGGGTTAGAAGCATCATCCTCATTAATAGGGTTCAAAGATTCCTCACCTACCCCACTATCACTGACATTGGGGAAAAACTCTAATTCAAGTGGAGTCTAATAAGGATCATTAACCCCATGTAAAATATGCACCTTAAGTTCATCCCCTTTTTAACCTGCTAACAATGTCAGACATTACCTTATTTTTACGAAGTAGACATCCCAATTAATAAAAAAGTCACATTCTGTTGTATATCCTAGATATTTTATGTAGTCTCTTAACTCAAAGTACGACATCATACCAACATCGTTATCTAAGAACTCGTCACAGTCCCATCAATATAATCAGGTGGGGGACTAAATACAATTTCACCCCATGTTTACATCTTAAGGTTATCAGAACAAACGACATAGAAAGATTCCTTAAAA
>JAPEIP010005101.1:0-27140 GCA_026120095.1 Capsicum chinense
TACCATTGTTGTAAAAATTTTATTCTTGCTCCTAGGGTATCTACTATTTTTGCTTCATCCCAACTCTTTATTATTTTTGAACTAAATGGTTCGGGTAAGTTACTAAAATATAATCTTCTTATTTCTTTACTTTCTTCTATATTATATGTTCCTTTATAATAATATTCTTTAAATGCGCACGTATACTCATCTGTATAGCACATATTACATATTGCTAGTTTTAACATTAAATTTCTATTTATATCTTTTTCTTTATTTTGTTCTGCTTCTTCTGTTGTCATACAATTAAATTCATCTCTTATAGCTATTTCATATTTTTCAATATTTCTGTTGGTGATATTTTAGTAGTTGTTGATGTTCCTTCTATTTTATTATCAGATCCTAATACTTTTTTACTTGCTTCGGCTAGATTTAAAAACCATAATTTTACTGTTCCTATTAATATCTTTTCTATATATTCCGGCGTGTTTGTTGTATATATTTTATTATCTAATAATTGTTTTAACATGTATCCTACCCATAGTTGTATTGTTTTATTGGTGTCTATTACACAGTCTAAATCTAAAAAGTTGTAATTAATTATTTATTTTGGTGTCCATTTATTATATTCATCCTTTGGATTATATCTTTTAAACTTATTTTTATAATCATAGGTTGGTTTTCTTATTTCTGGTGTACTAGGTATTATATTTTTATCTAGAGTATTTACTTCCGTATTTCTTAGTTCTAGACTTTCTTTATTAATTACTTCTTGTTCTTCATTAATTTCTAGTTTTTCTATGTTTTCTAGAATTTCTGTATATGTTTCACTACTTTCCGAATCATAATTATCTGTTTCTTCAGTATCTATTGTATTTATTTCTAATTCACTAATTTTTGATTCTTTATTTTTTATTTCTAATTTTTCTTTAAATTGATTTATATCGTTTAATAGTTTTTGTTCTTTATCTTTTTCTTCTTTTTCTTTCTGTCTTTTTTCATACAGGTCTTTTTGTATTTGTAGTTCTTTTTCTAATTTAGCAATCCTACTACTTTTAGTTTCTTCTATTTTTCGTATTTCTTCTGTGGTTTGTTGTTTTATTTTATCTATTTCCTTTTTTCTGTTTGTTTCTTCGTTTTCTCTTTCTATTCTTACCATGACTGCCAACTTATTTTCTAATTTTAATTCTTTTTTTTTTTTTCTAAAATATGATCATTTTAGATTACTATATACTAGATTATTGTTAAATAACATGTTCTTCGGTCACTATTAGCAAGGTAATTTGGATACTTTTTCCTTAAACAGCGCCTCTACTCTGGCTACCCCCCTATCACGACTTTCTTGCCTCACTGGTTTCACCTTTAGGATAGCATAGTTCCTAGGGATTTTTCTCCTTTTCAACTTTGCTAATAAACTTCTTAATAAACTATTTTTCGAATAATTCTACTATAAAGTAACTAACATGAACTTATTTTATCATTGTTAGGAATTTATGAATTTAGCTATTCATAATCACAAATATAAATACTTGTTCTGGTAAATCTGATAATTCTAGATTTTTCATAACTGTTTGATGATTCATAGCTTTTCCTTGGAAATATACCTATTTTTGTTAAATAATTCCAAAGTTTTGTGTACAAGAGAGGGTTTTGCTTCAACTCATGGAGACTTACTTAAATATGGAGTCTTAACTTATTAGTTTGTTTATTAATTATATCTTCACTAATTTTCCTATTTGCTTTAATCTTTTAGTAAATCTTTTTTCTTTTAAAATTGATGTGGTACATTTATTCTTGTGTTTTTTATTTCTCGAGAAATTATTCTTTGTTCACCCACTTAAGTTTAAACTATTTAGTAATTACATTTGACAAATATTTAATAGTTTCCTTTGGTATAACATATACGTTTTTTACTAAGTAAACTACATTGAAAAGAATGATATAAATTGAATTCTTTTTACAACGAATATAAGTTATTATTTAGATAAGTTATGTAAGTATTTGCAATTATTAAATGTTCTGTTTTCACCTTAAACTATAAATGAAATTGTTGAGACACATTCGAACTTTAGGAGAAGCCTATTACCAGCAGGACTAATTAAAACCATATTTTTTACAACCTTAGTGCCTACGTGGCACATACATGTGCCTATGTAGACCTTCAGTGTGTTAATTCACTGATGTGTCATGTATGTACCACGTATGTACCACATAAGCAGTAAGGTTGTAAAAAATACGATTTTAATTAGTATAGTGGGTAATTGGACCCTCCTAAATTCGGGTATTTCTCAGCAATTTTCTTTATAATTCAGAGTGGAAATAGTGTATTTACTCATTATTATAATTTCTTAATATTCCGCGCAACACACGGGTACAAATACTAGTAGTAACTAATAGCTAATCTAACTATTTGTTGCCTTAGCTTCCAAGTGACTTATTCTAATGTCACCACTTATCTTAATGTCTCTTTTTAATAATATATAGATATAGATATAGATTTTACTATGTAGGTCTTGGTTTATGAAAGTAGGAATGCAGTGATCTGGCATAGCTTCAGGGAAAGCAACAAACTTCATGGCTTATGTTTGACAAACAAAACAACAACAAATGACAAGAGGATCTACTACTATTCTGGGAAAATCCTTGCATAGCCTCATAGACATTTTGGGACAATCCTTGCATATCCTCATAACAGATAATGAAGGACAACTAGTACTAGAAAAGTATGTTCTGCAATATTTAATCATTTATGGTTGTTAAGGAACAATAATATCTCAGATGTAATGATTGCTATGCTTTAAATAAAAAATAATTATTTATCTTTCCGAAGCAAAAAGGAATTAAAATTAAAAAAAGCAAGAGCAAAACTTGGGCCTCATTTGACGCACTTGTGAAGGTCTTAATTATGATTATTTAGATCTCAATTATTAAATTTATTTATTTTATCTTTAAATCTGAATTATTTAGATCTAAATCATGTTATGTGATTTTCTTCTTTAAGTTATAACCACTTAAAGGTCTGAATGATCAAATCTATATCAATTTTTTAATAACATTAAAATGTAGATTCAAATTTTTTACAAATATGACAGTTCACCAATTCTTTCCATTCATCACTGATGTCATTACCCACCATTATAAATTTCCATTGTTGTCCATCATTAGCAACTACCATGTAGTCAATCAACATGATCGTCACTGGAAATCACATACAATCATTATTACCTACCATCGTTACCACAACAACCACAAATCACATCATTAGTCATCACTATATATGCCAACCATCATCATCATTTACTATTAAAGTTATCGTTTCCACCTCAAACTATACACTAAAAGTCTAGGTCACACCTATACTATCGTAGTGACTTATTACACACTTAAACTATAAAAAAGCGGAACTATTACCTCCCCACGACACCCATTCTAAGGCGCGTTTCTTACACAAGTTTTAGGCACGTCCAGCCTTTTGAATAACAAAAAAAAAATGGCTAAAAACATTAAAAATACAGAACTTTTAATTTTCAACGGATCTATTGAACCTAATTCCTATTTAACCTAATTTGGGGCTCAGTTAAGAACCCTAATTCCCAAATTTGTCTTTCAAAACCAAAATTAAAGATCATTTGTTTGAAGAATTGATAACTAAATGTTTATAAGATTATTTTTTTTTTTTTTTTCAATTGAAAAAATATCAATAAAATTAAATTTTTTATTTATTTATTTTAATATGTGGGTCCTGCCTTCTTCAATTACTTCTTCTTCATAAAAAAATCACCATTAAAACACCACCATTGACACCATCATCATCAAACTCAAATCTTCACCACAATAATTTTAAGAATCCACCATAGATTTCATTATCGGAATCACAATACAACCATTAATATCACAAAAATCACAAACGACCACCATAAAATTCAACATCCACCACTAAAATTGTCATCAAAATCACAAAATTACCATTGTTAACATCCAAAGTTACAAAACCCACCACAAATTCACACAACTGTTAAAAAAATTGCAGTTACAAATACAAAAATAAATAGCAATGAGTTTCCTCAACCTAAATCCCTCTGTGCATACCCCGAAATCACAACACTCCATGTTATAACATTCAATTCAATCTCCTCTTCCCTCATCCTCTCAAACACTCCCAAAGTCTCGTCAACTCATCCAATTTGAGAATACCTAGTTACCAACGCGTTCCAAGAAACCACATCTTTCACCTTCATTAACTCAAAAATCTTATTAGCATCATCCAAACACTTGCATTTCGGGGTTGCTGAAGGTGAAAAAGCCCCGATGACAACGAGTTTGGTTTTGATACAAGATTTGCATTGTTTGATTAAGTGAGTAAAGGAAGGAGGAGTTGTTGATGAAGAGAAGAAAGTGAAGAAGGAAGTGGATTTGAAGGGAAAGTGAAGCAAAGAATAAGTGAACAATTCAACAATTGCATATTTTTAATGGTGAATTGTTGAATATTTTCTGTTATCGAAATTTTCTTGTTGAATTTGCTTGGTTTTGAAGGGAAAGTGAAGCAAAGAAGGAGTTGTTGAATTGTTGAATTTTTTTGGTTATTTATTTTTAATCACAAGGGTTATTTATTAATTAAATAGAAAAATTAAATTAAACACGTGGCATCATCACAGGGCGAGTGAAGTACACTTCACTCATTAAACTTGGACATGGGTGTCGCGGGGAGATAATAGTTTCACTTTTTTTTATAGTTTAGGTGTGTAATAGGTCACTACGATAGTTTAAGTGTGACCTACACTTTTAGCGTATAGTTTGGGATGGAAACGATGACTTTTCCCCTCTGAACTATTATTCACCCAAAATTCGTAGAAGAGTTCTCAGCCTCCACAATTATAATCACCATCATAATCATCATCAATCACTGCTATCAGTCACCATTACCACTAGCTACAATCTATAATGGCACCATGCATTAGCTAAGACCATCCTCACTTGGCACCCAAATTCACCACCGCTAGCCATATCTCTGTCAATCATCCTATAATCTTTCAAAGTTATTTCATTGATATAGAAATAGATTAATTTAATATTTTTTATCAAATTTTTAGTTATTGATTTTAATATAATTAGATGTTCTAAAAATAAGCAGTTTAATTAAATAATATTTAGAGCTTAATACAATATCTTAATAATCAAATTCAGACCTTTAAATTCTAATGTCCATCGTAATATAAATTCAGATGTGCAATCAAATTTAAAAGTTTTAATTTTTACGAAAATAAATAAGCTCTGGTTGTTGAGATCAGTAAACCTAGTTACTATGTATAAGCTACATATGAAATGCTTTAAAAAATTGTGTTGATCGGCTAAGTGGCTTAATTAGTTATCTAACCTCTATCACTTTTTTTTGGTAACTAAATTCTACTTTATTAACAAAGAGATCAGTACAACACATCAAAAAGCTAAGTCAGATAGCACAGCTTAGTAACTCATAATCAATCTACCTACATTTCAAGTTATACACGGAAGAAATTCAGCTTTGCTAATTTCATTGCAAGCTTAGTATGCAACAAAAAAATACATCTTATACTATCCTTTTCACCACTATCTTCACTGTACCAGCCTTCTTCTGAAAGTGCCTGTTGTTTCTTTCCAGCTAGATTTGGTATATGCACCATGCTAAACACATCCTCAAAATATAAGAAGTAGCTGATCTTACACTAGAATGAGAGCTCGTCCATGTGATTTCATCTTGCCAACGGGATATTGACCTTGTAATCCCTTCCAACTTAACAGCTTTGTCCAAGCCTCTCTTTAAAATTAAGAAGCACTCAACAAAAGTGTTCATGACTTTCTACATCTCCATTCCATGAGCGAAAAGTTAAAGTAGCATCCATACCCTATTTGTGTAGCCTGTATTTTATGTATAACCTTTCCAAAATAGACAACCTAAGATTGAAAATCCATTTTGCTGGTGCCAAACTGTTACAAACGAGTCTCTTCTAGTGTACCTTTGGAATATTACCTTGTAACTTTATGCACATTTCCTTGATGTATTAGTGCTCTATACTTATCACATCTACATAACTCACACTAGCCTTAATAAAGTACTTCTTTTCTTTGAAAACTTTTTGCAACACCTTGTACAAAGCTTGTAGAGGAATGATATTCCATACCAATCCATCTTTAACATAATAACTATGCACATAAGGTGTACTTCTTTTTACATAAGTTTTAAAGAAGCTTTGCAATGGTTGCCTTGTTCCAAGATACATAGATATGAGATTCAGACCTCCAGCAGTAGCAGGTATACATAGTTTGTTCCATTCTATGAAAGCTTTTTCTGAGTTGTTAGATGAACTAGTCTATAAAAAACTTCTACAAGGGTCTTTTAAGAGCTAGAGCACCTTTTTTGTAGGATAAACACCTGAGACTAAAAGATCTCATAGAAAATAAGACACTCCTAATTATTTCTACTTTTCATTCATATGAGAGATACTTAATGGTCCAAGAGTTGGTCCTGTCCAACATCTTCTGAATAAGACGTTGGCATTGAGACATTGATACTCCTCTTGTACTTAGAGGAACTATAACAACCCGTATTTTGGGCTAGATTGTAAACCCTCATTTCTACGCGTAATAGTTCCAAAAGCCTATAAATCATATGAAAATTTGGTGTATTAATCAATTATGTAGTATGGCAATTTAGTTGAGCATCAATTGAGATCATAGAGGTCCCTTAACTCTAGGATGAGTTGAAAGCTTTCCTATTGATTGAGTTTTGGTGAACATCTAAACTTGGGTCAACTTCAATCAACCATAACTTTTGGTAAATATTGAATTAGGGGACATACTATATATCAAACGAAAGGTCTTTGAGTCCTCTTTCTAATTCCACCAGTTTCTCCTTAATTTAATAATGGGGTAAAAGGTTATGCCCATTTTACAGAGAGGTATCAATCTATCGAGGGTGCGATGGCCGACCCAACAGACCGTCAAGACCTCCGTCGCCCCTAAAACAGTGAGTTCAGTCACTAGACATGACCCGATGGTCAAGGTGATGGTCCATCACCCTCTTGATGGTTCGTAAACTAAGTCGTCGGGTAAAATTCAAAGTTCTGAAGGCGGGATACTTTAAAAGGGGTGCTTTGGTACTTTTCCTATTCAGAAAACCTCCCCAATGACTTTATTCACTCTCTAAAACCTTATTAATCAAACCTCATCAGTTATACAACATCAAAACTCCCTCTTCTCTCTCAAAAACAAGATTAATCTAGGGTTTCTTCCAAGAACAAGAAAGCAAGAAAGTAATCTTTAAGTCTAAGATTTCCAAGGAACAAATCAAGATTTGTGTTCCACTCTTTAAACTAAGTAATCTAAGGTACGTGAAGTTTCCTAAACTACATGCTCTCAATACAATATATATATATATATATATATATGTATATATACGTATGCATTTGATGAGTTTAAATATTGAATTGAGAGCATGCACGATTATAACCCCTCTCTTGTTATTAAGCCTCTTGTTGGTACGTTGGAAACTATTCAATTGCATTTTGAGGAGTATGATACAAATGTCTTGATTATTGTTTATGACTTGATTTTAGTTTTGAATTGAGGAGATCGTGTTTTATATATTGATAAATGTTGAAGATATATAACGAAAGAGTTGCATGGTTTGTTACAAAATACTCAACCACCACATATTTGTTGAAATGTTGAAAAGAGAGAGTCTTTGTATGATTTTTCATATGTTTTGAAATATGAATTCTCTAGAGCTATTTGAATGATATGGTGGTCCAAACTCTATGTTTTGAATGAAGAATTATACATGATATTTTATGGCTTATAAGATATGACTTGCAAGTCTTGGTATGACGATACCAAAACATATAATGCCATAACAGACTATGAATAGAACATAAGTTGGATTTCATTCAGATTTTTTAGAAATTGATTTCAGATAGATGCATGTTTAGAAAAGGATAAAAAATGGGCTTAAAAGATGTTAGGTGGTTACCCAAAGAAGGCACGAGTTTGGATAACTCATTGCCCAAAACCATGTTTTTCCAATATGAGTTATTATTTTCCCAAGAGGGATTATACGCTGGCCTAGTTCCCTGTGGTATATCAGAATCAGAAACTCCAACTCTTACGGCAAACTTGGGTTGGGGGCTTACCCACCGAGTCAATGGCAGATTCTATACAGCCCGTGGAATATCGACTTGTAGGGTGCACCACCTAACTTAGAACTAAGACAAAGATGTTTTGTTGATTTACAAAACTATTCCTAAAGATCTATTTACAATGCCCATGGATTTTCAAATGGTTTATAGTGATGTGTTTTGCTTCATCAAATTCTCTCACTTACTTTATGTATCAGTATTTTGTTTTTGGATAGTCCTGCATACCAGTACATATGTATTGACACCCTATATCTCAGGATCTGAGGCACAGTCCTATGGTCCCATCCTGCAGTAGATTCGTGTGTGTCAGAAGTTGTAGTTGGTGAGCCTTCTCTTTTTTGGAAGGCTTGATTTTCAGATTTCATTGCTTCTTTCTTTTATGGTCTACTGGGGGCCTTGTCCCAGTTATGTTTCAGATTTATGATGGATATTGTAATTTCAGATATTTCGTAGATGGTTGTCACATATTTAGAATATTTAGAATTTTCTTTTAAAAATTTTCAAGTTATGAGATTGACTATGGTTCCAGCATGTGTTGTTTTCACTAATTTTCTTATATTATATGAATATTTTGCATGATTACCAGATTTAGAAGAGCGCTCGAGCCTTCACGGTTTGAGATGCTCGTTACGGCTAGGGCCCCAGCTCGGGTCATAACAAACTTGGTATCAAAGTATGGTTCATGGTCCTAGGGTGTCTACAAAATTGCATCAGGTAGAGTCCTTTTTATGGGTGTGTAGCACACCATACTTATAAGTAGAAGGCTACAATGAGTTTAGGAATGTCTGCCTTTTTTTGTGACTTAGTTCGTGCTGTAGAGTCTGTATATCCTCTAACTAATGATTTATTATATTTTAAAAAGTTATCATGTCTCCCCGTCGCGCTAATGAACAAAATGCTCAGGCATGAGATGTGGATCCATAACAGAGCTCATACCCCAGAGTTTGTTCCTACTCCTGGAGTTTCTCCACTTCCGACCAGTCCACCTCGAGCTCCTTGGACCAGTGTTAACCATCCCCATCCTCCTCAGAGGGAAGTTTCAAATGCCGAGTTTTGACAATTTATTCAAATGCTAGCTTAGTTTGTGGCCTCTCAGACTCATCAGTCTAAAGATATGGATTCTACATCTGGTTCATCTAAGGTTACTCGGGTTGGCCAATTCATGACGCTAAACCCACCTATGTTCACAGGCACAAAAGTTGAGGAGGATCCCCAAGGGTTCATTAATGAGTTGGAGAAAATTTCTAGAGTAATGCACGTGAATGAGGTTGAAGGTGTGGAGCTGGTGGTATATCAACTGAAATAAGTGGTGAATCAGTGGTAAAATAAGTGAGAGGATTTGAAAGGTAGTGATACTGAGCCTTCCGTGTGGGGAGATTGTGTAGAAGCTTTTCTGGGCCGATTCTTTCACCAGGAATTGAGGGAATCCAAGGCTGAAGAGTTTATAATCCTAAAGCAAGGGTATATAAGTGTTAAGGAGTACACCTTAAAGTTTAATCAGTTATCTCGCTATGCCCTATAATTGGTTGGTAACATGAGAGTCCGCATGAAGAAGTTTGCATCCAATCTCTTGGATGATTTGATGTTATAATGCAAAGGGATAATTCTGAGTAGAGATATAGATTTCTATAGACTGTCTGTTCATATACAATAAGTGAAGGAGAAGAAAAAAAGAGTGGCGGAGGCATGGGAGAAAGATCGATAGACCAAAAGGGCTATATCTATTGACCAGAACATCAGTCAGCAACAGGGTGGTAATTAGGGTAACAGGTGGCTGAAGAAGAAGTTTTGGGGAAATGCGCAGTCTACAGCCAGTGCTCCAGCACCCAGACCTCTAATTGATTGACAATTTCAAAATTCTCAGATTAAAGATGGATCAGGAGTGTAGGGTACTCAGTCCCAAGGCAGCGTAGCTCTTTCACGTCGATCTTTTCTATGATGTAAGACTTTTGGTAAGCATCACCTAGGGAGGTGCTATTTGGGCAGGTTGGTATGCTGTACTTGTGGTCAGTTGGGCCATTTTTAGAGATATTGTCCTTCTGATAGAAGGAACTTCGGCGGTGCCAAGTCCCAAGATAATTTCTAAATGCCACCGCTATCTCCCAAAGGTAATACATCATCCACTGGGGCCGATCAAAATCGGTTGTATGCTTTGTTTAATCGCTAAGATGCACAGGCTTTGCCAAATGACGTTACAGCTATGTTGCAAATCTTTTCACAAAATTTGTATGTGTGGCTTGACCCAGGGTCTACCTTATCTTATGTGACCCCATATGTGGCAGTTAGTTTTGGGTTTGAGCTTAAAGTTATTCCAGAACCTTTGTCTCTTTCTACTCCCCTTGGTGACTCTATTGTGGATAGGAGAGTGTATAAAAATTATGTGGTATCTGTTTGTAATCATAATACTGTGGTAGAGCCTATAGAGCTTGATATGGTTGACTTTAAAGTTATCTTGGGGATGGATTAGCTCCATTTGTGCTATGCCGCACTGGATTGTAGAACTTGAAAAGTCACTTTCTCCTTTCTGAATAAACCAATAGTAGAGTGGGAGGGGTATTCTCTAGCACCTAAGGGGCAATTCATCTCTTATCTCAGAGCCTGCAAACTTATATCTAAGGGCTATTTGTATCATCTGATTTGGGTAAAGGATTCTAATACTAAAAGTCCTTTCCTCCAGTTGGTTCCTGTAGTTAATGAATTACCAGAAGTCTTTCCCAATGATCTCCCAGGTATACCTCTTGATAGGGAGATAGATTTTGGCATTGACTTATTGCCAGACACCTGGCCTATTTCTATTCCTCCATACAAAATGGCTCCTACAGAATTGAAGGAGTTAAAAGAACAGCTAACAGATCTTCACGACAAAGGCTTTATCCATCCTGGTGTTTCTCCCTGGGGTGCACTATACTCTTTGTGCGTAATAAATATGGTTCCCGCCATATATGTATAGACTATCATCGGCTAAATAAGGTCACCATTCAAAATAAATACCCGCTTCGTAGAATTGATGACCTCTTTGGCCAACTTTAAGGTGCTAAGTGTTTCTCAAAAATAGACCTTCGTTCAGGGTGTCATCAGTTGAAGCTTAGGGAGGCTAATATTTCCAAAATAGCTTTTCGAATTTGATATGGCCATTATGAGTTCTTAGTTATGTCCTTCGGACTGACTAATGCCCCTGCTGCTTTCATGGACCTTATGAATAGGGTGTTCCATCAGTTTCTAGACTTGTTCATCATAGTTTTCATCAATGACATCTTAATTTAATCCAAGAATAAGGAAGATCATGCTAGCCACCTCCGAATTATCCTTTAGACCCTGAAGGATCATAAATTGTATGCAAAATTTTCCAAGTTTGAATTCTTGATCAGTTCTATTGCTTTCTTGGGGCATATTGTGTCTTTTGAGGGAATTAAGGTAGATCCCCACAAGATCGAGGCATTGAGAAAATGGCCTAGACCCATGACTCTAACCGATATTTGGAGCTTCTTGGGTTTGGCAGGGTATTATAGGAGGTTCGTAGAAATATTTTCTTCCATAAATGATCCACTTACCAAGTTGACATAGAAAAAGAGAAGTTTGTGTGATTTTACTCATGTGGAAGTAGTTTTAACAAATTAAAAGTTTAGTTGACTGCCACGCCTATTTTTGACTCTTCCCAAAGGTACAGAGGGGTTTGTTATTTACTGTGATACATCCTGGGAGGGACTTGGGTGTGTACTTATGCATCATGGTAAGGTGGTAGCTTATGCTTCTAGGCAGTTGAAGGTGCATGAGAGAAATTACCCTACCCATGACTTGGAGTTGGCAGCAGTGGTGTTCCCACTTAATATATGGCGCCATTATTTGTATGGTGTACATGTTGATATATTTACTGACCACAAAAGTTTGCAGTATGTTTTCTCATAGAAAAAACTTAATCTCAAGCAGAGGCGGTGGTTAGAATTGTTGAAGGACTATGATATGAGCCTGCACTATCGCTCATATCATCCGGATAAGGAAAATATAGTGGCCGATGCCCTTAGCAAGTTGCCAATGGTAGTCTTTCTCATATGTAGAAAGGGAAAAGAGAGATGGTGAAAGATATTCATCGGCTTACAAATTTACGGGTTCAACTTTTGGATTCCGAAGATGAAGGGGTAATTATTCATGAGATATCTACATCTTCCCTATGTGCTGAAGTTAAGGAAAAACAGGTCGAAAACCCCATCTTAATGCAGATTAAGAAAGATGTTGGTCAAAAAAAGGTGATTTCTTTTGAAATTGGAGGTGATGCAATTCACCAATCAATTGAGTTTTGGTGAATGTCTAAACTTTAGTCAACTTCAATGAACCGTAACTTTTGATATTTATCGAATTAGGAGACCTAGTATATATCAAACAAAAGGTCTTTGAGTCCTTTTTCAACTACACCAGTTTTGCCTTAATCTGATACTGGGGTAAACAGTTACGCTCATTTTATAGAGAGGTATCAATCTATCGAAGATGTGACAGCCGACCCAACGAACCGTTAGGTTCGTGAGGACCATCAAGCCCTCCGTCACCCCTAAAACAGTAAGTTTAGTGACTAGAAATGACCCAACTGTCAAGGTGATGGTCTTTGACCCTCCTGATGGTCCGTCAACCAAGCTATCGGGTAAAATTTGAAGTTCCGAAGGCGGGATACTTTAAAAGGGGGTGTTTTGGTACTTTTCATCTTCAGAAAACCTCCCCAATGACTTTAAATACTCTATGAAATGTTATTAATCAAGCCTCATCAGTTATACAACATCAAAACTCCCTCTTCTCTCTCAAAAACAAGATCAAACTAGGGTTTCTTCCAAGAACAAGAAAACAAGAAAGTAATCTTTAAGTTCAAGATTTCCAAGGAAGAAATCAAGATTCGAGTTCTACTCTTTAAAAATAGTAATCTAAGCTACAGGGGATTTTCCTAAACTATATGGTCTTGTTTAAAACATATTGAATAAGATTTAAAGTTATAGAAATCATGAATTTATAAAGGGGTTTTGGGAATTTTGTTTAAAACTATACATTTTGAACTCTTTAATGATATTATTTTCTTACTCTTAATGCCTTCCCTTGAAATTGATCATTTACTCATGATTTTTTTTTTATATATATATATATATATATATATATGTATGCGTTTGATGAGTTTGAATATTTAATTGAGAGCATGAATGATTACAAACCCTCTCTTGTTATTAAGCCTCTTGTTTTCGTACGTTAGAAGCTATTCAATTGTATTTTGAGAAGTATGATACAAATATCTTGATTATTGTTTATGACCTGATTTTGGTTTTAAATTAAGGAGAGGGTGTTTTATATATTGATAAATGTTAAATATATATAATGAAAGAGTTGCATGGTTTGTGACAAAATAGTCAACCACTGTTGAAATGTTGAAAAGAGAGAGTCTTTGCATGATTTTTCATATTTTTTAAATTATGAATTCTCTAGAACTGTTTGAATGTTATGGTGGTCCAAACTTTATGTTTTGAATGAATAATTGTACATGATATTTTATAGCTTATAAGATACGACTTGCATGTCTTGGTATGACGTTACCAAAACAGATAATGCCATAACAGACTCAGAACAGAACATAAGTCAGATTTCATTCAAATTTTTTAGAAATTGATTTCAGACAGATTCATGTTTAGAAAAGGATAAAAATGGGCTTAAGAGATGTTAGGTGGTTACCCGAATAAGGTACAAGTTTAGATAACTCATTGCTCAAAACTGTTTTTGACGATACGGGTTATTATTTCCCCAAGAGGGATTATACGCTAGCCTAGTGCCCTTTGACGTATCAAAATCAGAAACTCCAACTCTTGCGGCAAACTTGGGTTGGGGCATTACCTACCGATTCAATGGTAGATTCCATATAGCCCGTGGAATATTAGACTTGTAGGGTGCACCACCTAACTTAGAACTAAGTGTTGATTTACCGAACTATTCCGAAAGATCTATTTACAATGCCTATGGATTTTCAAATGGTTTATAGTGATGTGTATTGATTCATCAAATTCTCTCACTTACTTTATGTATTAGTATTTTGTTTTTGGATAGCCAAATAGAATATAACACACCTATCAGCGGCTAAATTCCGAACATATAACAAGATAGAAAAGTAATAAACTCCAAGGCATCTAAGAGTTTTGACATCAATACCCAATCCACAAAAATATCCATAAAACCTCTATTAAATTGAAAACAACCAATGTCAGGATATAGCTCCACTCTTACAATGACAATGATAATATAAATGTGAAGTCTTCAATTCTAAGTCATGCAAATAAATAAATTAAATGATAAAGTCTTTCGGAGAATGAAAGCTCACCACTTCATCGCAAATGACCGACGAACCGAGCTGATCCACCTAACACTATGCAGGAAAAGTTAAATTTCCTTTGGACCCTCTATCGCATGGGGATACAACATCTGGAGATCATTAGAGGGTTGAGCAATAGCATGTAACTCAGGAATAAAGGATAAAAGAATCCCAAGTCAAATCTAATTCTAAATCATGCACACATCATCATATACCTATATAAATATTATGCCGGGGCAGGGAATAAAATTTATCATGAAGTAAAACTTTATCCTAGATTATGTAGCTCAACCGTCCTAAACAGGGAACCTTAACTAATATGAGTTCAGTTCCTCCTACTGAAATATCCCCGGTTCCTATTAACCGCACGAACCGGAGGTATCAAGGAAGACCAGGGAATTCCCCGACCCGACGTCAATCCAAGATAAAATTATATCAATAGTGTGAACTATTCACATAGTCATCAAGGCAAAACCTCTCGTCGACAAACATGAGTTTTCAGTACAAGTCATTCAAGACGCACACCTTCACGCCATGGCTACATAACTCCCACTAAGACTAATTAAAACAAGTTTCAAATAACCCAATCATTAACCATAGAATTATACATTAAGGCACACCATAGGTATCGTCATACCATATGCTTGAAAGCTTGTAATTATGACATTACAATTCCATTAAATTGGGGGAATGCCTCGACCCTCTTTGTTCATTATATAAAATTTGAGGAACGCCTCAACCTCCTTTAGTTATCAAATAAAATTTAGCCGACAAGGCCTTCAAAATACATGGTCATTGTTTAAATTTTTGTGCAGTGCAATACTATAGGTAAGTAAGTCAAACCAAGTACAAATCATAATACAAAACAAATTCCACAAGTGAGTTGAGGGAGCATAATTATCTAAGACCAATTTCAAGTTCAAAAACATCAATTTGGGGGAATACCTCAACCCCCATTCCAATTCCCACACCCATGCACACCATTAGTTCAAAAACATTCAATTCATAGCACGAAAAACTCATGAAAACCATGAGAAAACAATTTAAGAATCACCAATTCCTAAACCCTCAACCATATCAAAACCCATATTCAATTCCATTCAATTAAACTATTTAAAACACATGTTTTTCATAAAGTTATATTTGGAGAAGATTAACATGTCTGAAATACCATAATTTATGGAGAGAAATCAACCCTTAAATCCTTAGATGACCAACTTCATGGAATTCCAAAGTATCTTGACCTTGTAGAATATACAGAGTTTGAAAGAGTGCTTTGAGTGCTAAAGTGGTGAAAATAAAACACTAAGGGGTCGTTTGGTTTGAGGTATAAGTAATCCAAGGGATAAGTTATCCCGAGACAAAATATAAAGATCAATTGAACGAGTGTTTGGTTGGAGGGATTAATCAATTGTGGGATAACTTATCCCACCATTTACACCATAGTGATGGGATAAATTATTCCATATACATGGTGGGATAACTTATCCTGAGTAATCTCGGGATAACTTATCCTGATATTAGTTATTCCAAGATAAAAATTTCCCAACCAAATGACCCCTAAGGGTTTTTTATGGTCATGGGTATTAAGTGAGGGTAGAGGAAAACGTCCAAAATGCCTTTAATTGAAAAGCTAAAAAATTATCACCAGTGACTATGGGTCACTATACAACTCATAACGACTCACTACAGCTCATCATCATGAGTCGTAGTATCTACAATAGCCAAGGGAACCCCTCTATTAACCCTACGACTCCCACCTTATGACTTGCTAAGAGACCCTATGACTCGTAGGGTCCAATTTGTAGTCAAGACAAAATACTTTGGGCATCACAATGGTTTTGTTACGGATTGAACTATACGACTTATTTTGAGTCTTTACGAGTTATATTCCTTAGTGGTATTCACAACAGAAACCCCAAGCAAACATACTGGCCAAGCTATAATTGGGTCCCTAAGACCCATAATGACACATTGCGACTCGTAAGGAGAGTAGTAGCCTAGGTAGTGAGTTCAAAACTAAAAAAATTTTCAAAGACTAAAATCTAGGATATTTCATTCTCCCTCTCTTAGGATCATTCATCCTCGAATGATGTAACAAGTCATGTCTTAGCTCGATTTAACATGGAAATAACCACACTAACCTTTAACAAAGATAAAAAACAAATATGTCAAAATTAATACATACCTTAAGCATGATTATCTCGAATGGGGGAACAAGAATGGGAATTTGGGCTTTATGTCCTCCTCAGCTTCCCAAATAGCTTCTTCAAAATTTTGGCTCTTTTATAGAACCTTCACCAAATCCATCTCTTTTGTTCACAACCAATTAACTTGCCGATCCAAGATCTCAATCGAACCTCCTTATACAATAAAGAATCCAAAACACCAATCTTTCAAACCGAATCACCAAGGAAGGATCACCCACACCCTTTCTCAACATCAAAATATAAAAAATTGGGTGAATGGAATCCAAATAAGGAGGCAACTCTAACTAAGAATTCACATTACCAACTCTCTTCAAAATAAAATACGGACCCAGAAAATAGGGATTGAGTTTTCCCTTCTTTCCAAACCTCATTACTCTCTTCATGGGAGACATCTTCAAGAATACCTAATCGCCAACTTTAAATTCCGACTCCCTACACCTTATATCTGCATAGGACTTTTGACGGCTTTGATGGTCATAAGACTATTCAGAATTAGATTCACCTTCTTTATAGCTTATGAACCATATCAGGATCGAAGAACCCAACCTCTCTAAAACACCCTAAATTTTTTCCCTTAAAAATTCTTGAGCTTTGGGTTCACTACCTTGGTTATGAATGGACCCTTAGAGTCGTAGGGCATCTTCACGACTCATTGGATGTAGTCGTACCCAAACTAGTAGTTTAAGGATTTATTCTTCCTTTAGTATGAGTGGGTCTCTATGATCTTTAAGGATATGTTACAAGTCCAAGGTTCAAATCATAGGATGTCTAGTGTTCAATTCATTTGAGTTATGTGTTACTCATAACTAGGTCCCAACGATTCATAGGATCATGTTATAAATTGGTGGGTTGAGCCATTAGGATAACGGTGTTGGTTTCTTGGAGAGTGTCCTGGTCATGACTTATGGTCATGAGTCGTAAGGTGTGGGTATGAGTCAAGGGGTTGACTCATAACCAAAAATGATGCTTTTCCAGCTTTTAAGTTGGGGGCACTTTAGACATTTCCCACTTAATAACCTTTAGACACTACCTCCAAAGTTTTTTTGGTTATTTATCCAAGACTTTAATGGATTAAATTCTTTCTCTAAATTCTCTCAAATAGGTCAAGCTAGGGTTTTACCAATTTGGTCATCTAAGGGCTCAAAGGTTGATTTATGTCTATAAATATTTATGATTTATGTATGTTAGTCTTCCCTCATTGTTAATTTTCCAAAGGCATGTGATTTAAATTATCGTTCATAAGATCATTATTTGGTTTTGAAAACTAAGGTTGGGGTTTTTGAATATTATTAATTGAATAATGTTTCTCATGGTTTATAAATGAAATTTTCATGCTTTTAATATGATTTTGAACTTGTGGGTGCATGGGTACGGTGAATGAATTAGGGAATTGTGATTTTTCTAAACTTGTGGCTTTAAAATGGTTTTAACCCTGACCACATGATGTGAAATTTGTTTTAGTTATAAGAACTGTGGGAATTTGTTAAAATTGAATTAGTCTTGAACTATTGCATGATATTAAGAAGTATTTGAAATATAAAGGTTTGATTTAATGAACGAATTGCATCAGTGTTTCCCAATGTGCATTAATGAACAAAGGTAGTTGTTCTCTTTAAGTTAATTAAAATTATTTTGGCATGATGTGTTACCTTACAAGTGTAGTTGGTATCACGATACAAACAATGTATGACTTATAATGTATTTTGTTGAATGATAATATGTGAAATTTTTTTTAATTAGGCTTTAATAAGGCTTGTGTAGTTGAGTCGTGAATGTGGAGGTCCGAGCAACCAATACTGGAAATCGCATTTGCTGACGCGAGGGTCAAAGTGATAGGGAGGTTTGAGTCCCCCTTATTATTATTTCATGATTTGGGAAGTTTGAGTTCCCCGTAAATCATTATATAATTGGGTGCTTAAGTCACCTTGATATATGTTAAAGGGTTTGAGTCCCCCATGTGCATATACATGAGATTATTCTTCGATTTTTGTGGCTACACAAATTAGGGCCCAACTAGGGGGTGAAAGATGGAGCCTATATAACCCATGGGTACTATAATATAATGGTTCAGCTACAAAATCCAGGCTAAGGTTTTTAAACACATGTTAAGCCTTGTTCCCCCAACATGTGATATATACATGTATATTTTTATCCATTTAATTATGTGCACTAGCTTTGAATGATTTTAAACTTTTGATCATATCATTATGTTATCCTTATCCCTAAGTTACATGCTACTGTTCACCATGCTAACCATATTTGGATTTTGTATCCCAACGCGATACAGGAATTGGTCATACTTCTACTCCTCCTGCTCAGTACTTTGATTCGAGATCATCTAGCGAGTCAGATTAAAGTGGTGAGCTTCCATACTTCAGATTACCCCATTTTATGTTTATAGTTTTCTTTACATTTTTGACTATTCCTTTGGATTTAGTTTTTGGCTATGGTTGGGGCAGGTCCCGGCTAGATACTCTTTGGTTTTGATTAAAGTCTTTGTTAGACTACTATTGGCATGGGCGATGTCGGTATTAGTAAACATTGATAGTGGTATTGGTTGTAGTCTTATTTTAATGTCTTTAAATTTATATTCTCCTATCATGTTATATGCTTGAAATTCAGTCTACTTTGGTGTGTGATATATTTCCTTTAGTTAGGTACAGGGGGTGACCTTTTGTCTATGTGGTACTTGATATACCCGTCATAGCTAGGCCCTAGTTTAGGTCGGGATAAAGGTGGTATGAGAGCCTAAGATTGGTATTATTAGGTGTCCAATAAAACTGTGTCGAGTAGAGTCTCTTTATGGGTGTGTCGTATGCCACACCTATAAGGGAGAGGCTATGAGACATTTTGGAATATTTCACTTTCTTGTTATTTTATTTTAAGCCATAGAGTCTAAGGTATTGAGTCTCTCTAATTTCTATTTGTTTGCTTTTCAGATCATGCCTCCCAGACTATCTGAAGCTCATGGAAAATACTCTGTCCCTCTTGAGGACAATGCTGATGGGACACGCTCTTCTTATGAGATACAGACCCGGTCTAGGGGTCCAGTTCCTGATTTCTCTCCAGGATTTCTATTGGTCCCTTCTAGTCTACCCCTAGATCCTCAAGATGATTGTTGCATGTGAAGTTTTATCAGTCTATTCATATGTTGGCTTAGTTAGTAGCTTCTCAGTCTGAGCGTGTTCACTGTTGTTAAGGTTGCAGAGGATCCTTAAGGTTTTATTGATGAGATGGAGAAGATATTCTGCGTTATGCATATTACGAAAATGAAAGGTATGGAATTTGCTGCCTATCAATTGAAGGATGTAGCATTCCAATAGTATGAGGAATGTAAATAGTCTTGGGGAGATGATGTTGAATTCGTATAATAGGATGATTTCTCTATGGCTTTTCTAGACCGCATATTTCCTTAGGAGTTGAGGGAGGCAAAAGTGGAAGAGTTTATTAATATGAACCAAGCTAGGATAATGTTCAAGAAGTATGCCTTGAAATTCCATTAGTTGTCTGGATATACTCCTAAGTTAATGTCTAGTATGAGGGCTAGAATGAGAAAATTTTCTTCTGCATTGTCCCGTGATTTGATTCTAGAGAGTAAGGTTCCCTTTTTGTACAAGGATATGGATATCTCTAGATTGGTTGTGTATTAGTTGTGTATATGCAACAGGTTGAGGAACAGAAGAAAAAGCAGGATGAAATTGGGCAGAGGGAAAATAAGAAGTTTAGATTTTTTGATCAGGATGGAAGTAAGACCCCATAAAGTTCCCTCGTAGTCTAAGCCTTTAGAGCATGTCAAGTGAATCTAATTCTGCCTTTAAAAGATTAAGGAATTACTTTGAAAGTGATTAGTGTTTAAACTATATTGAATTTTTCTAATTTTGACTTTTTATCACATGGGAAATTGAATTATCTTTTAAATGATACCCTCTTCCTAGAATTGATGACCTGTTTGATCAGTTGCAAGGTGTAAGTTATTTCTGAAAGATAGACCTTAGATCCGACTATCACCAGCTTAAAGTAAGGGAGTGTGATATCCCAAAGATAGCCTTCCAATCCCGTTATGGTCACTTTGAGTTTGTAGTCATGTCTTTCGGGCTAACTAATGCTCCAGCGGCTTTCATGGACCTCATGAATTGAGTGTTCAGACAGTATCTTTATATGCTTGTCATAGTGTTCATAGATGATATCCTTGTGTACTCCTATACTGAGAATGACTATACGGATCATCTTAGAATTGTCTTGCAAACTCTTAGAGATCATCAGTTTTTCTCCAAATTCAGCAAGTGTGACTTTTGGCTAAGGTCAGTAGCCTTTATGGTTCATATTATTTCAGCCGAAGGCATTATAGTTGATCCCCAAAAGATAGAAGCTAGAAGAAATTGGTCTAACCTATCTCTCCGTCAGACATTAAAAGTTTCTTGGGTCTGGCAGGCTATTGCCATCATTTTATTAAAGTTTTCTCCTCTATTGAGTCTCCTATGTCTAGACTGACCCAAAAGAAAGTTAAGTTCCTGTGGTCAGATTCTTGCGAGAAGATTTTTCAGGAGTTGAAGAATCGACTCACTTCAGCCAAAAGAAAGTTAAGTTCCTGTGGTGTATTGTGATGCCTCTAGAGTTTGTTTGGGTTATGTGTTGATGAAACACGGTAAGGTTATAGCCTATGCTTCTAGGCTGTTGAAACCTTATGAAAAGAATTACCCAACCCATGATTTAGAGTTAGTTGTTGTGGTCTTTGCTTTAAAAATCTGGAGACACTTTCTGTATGGTGTTTATGTTGATGTCTTTACGGACCACAAAAGCCTACAGTATATGTTTACTTAGAGGGAGTTGAATCTTCGTCAGAGTAGATGGTTAGAGTTACTAAAAGATTATGATATGAGTGTGTTATATCATTCGGGTAAGGCCAATATAGTGGCACAGGCCCTTAGTAGGTTGTCTATGGGCAGTGTGGCTTATGTAGAGAAGGATAAGAAAGAATTAGCTCATGAGGTTCATCGTTTTGCTAGACTGGGTGTTAGTTTTCTTGACTCAATTGAAGGTAGTGTTTGGGTTTAGAGTAGTTCCGAATCCTCTTTAGTTTTGGGAATGAAGGAGAAGCAAGACATGGATACTAGTTTGGTTAAACTGAAGGAGTCAGTTAAGGAACAAAAGGTAGAGGTTTTCTCCCAAGAGAGAGAAAGTGTGTTGAGATGTCAGAATAGATTATCTATTTCGTATGTTGGTGACTAGAGGCAGAGAATTATGGATGAAGTGCATGGCGCGTGATATCCTATTCATCTCGGTGCTACCAAGATGTACTGCGATTTGCGGGAAATTTATTGGTGGAGTGGTATGAAAATGCCTATAACTGAGTTTGTAGAAAAATGTGCAACTTGTCAATAGGTTAAGGTAGAGCACCAATGACCTGGTGGTAAATTTCAGGAGATTTGTATCCCCACTTGGAAGTGGGAAGAGGTAAATATAGATTTCGTTACTGGTCTACCCCTTTTGCGTTGTCATCATGATTTAATTTGGGTTGTTGTAGACAGGTTGACTAAGTCAGCGCATTTCTTGCAAGTGCATACATCTTATATAGCTGAGGATTATGCTAGGTTGTACATCCGAGAGTTAGTCAGTTTGCATGGAGTTCCCTTGTCTATCATATCGGATAGGGGTACTCAGTTCACTTCTCAATTTTGGAGAGAGTTTCAGAAGGGTCTTGGTACCTAAGTTTATTTGAGTTTCGCTTTTCATCCATAGACAGATGGTCAGGATGAGAGGACTATCCAAACTTTGAAAGACATGTTGAGGGCATGTACTTTTGATTTCAAAGGTAGTTGGGATGAGCATTTTTCACTGATTAAGTTTGCATATAATAATAGTTATCACTCTAGTATTCGGATGGCCCCATTTGAGGCTTTCTATAAGAGGAGATATAGATGACCCATAGGATTGTTTGAAGTGGGTAAAGCTGGTTTGATTGGACTTGATGTTGTGTTTGAGGCTATGGAGAAAGTTAAGTTGATTAGAGAAAGGTTGAAGATAGCCTAGACTCGTCAGAAGTCATATACTGATGTGAGAATAAAAGATCTGGTGTTTGAGGTGGGTGATTTGGTGTACTTGAAGATTTTTTCCATGAAGGGGGTGAAGAGGTTTGGCAAAAAGGGGAAGCTTAGTCCCCATTATGTTGGCCCTTGTAGAGTTCTGAGACGTGTTGGGAAAGTATCCTATGAAGTTAAGTTACCCACAGATCTGTCAGCTGTTCATCCCGTCTTTCACGTTTCCATGTTCAAGACAAGCATTGGTGATTCCGTTGTTGTAAATCCTTCGGAGAGCTCAGATATTTAGGTTGTCTTTCTTACGAAGAGATTCCAGTCGAGATTCTAGACTATCAGATCTGTAGACTAAGGAAAAAAGAGGTTCCCTTGGTCAAAGTTCTTTGGCGGAACCAGTCAGTTGAGGGCGCTACTTGGGAAGAAGAAGCAGACATGCAATCCAAGTAACCACACCTCTTCTCCACGATTTCAGATCTAGCTGAAGGTACTACTCTTCCTTAATTTAGTTCCTTTCTAATCATGTGTATGCAGCTATAGAGTTGCCTTCTCCATGAGTTCTTGCATTCTCTGAGATACTTAATAGTTTAGAATGACATAGAGTCAGCTTAGCAAATTGTTTCAGCCATGCATTCCCGATTTTTTCTCCGTATTCTTAGCCTAATTAGTGACATTTGAGGATGAATGTTTCCAAGGGGGAGATATTGTAAGACCCTGCAAAGTTTCCTCATAGTCTAAGCCTTTAGAGCATGTCAAGTGAAGCCTAATTTTTCCTTTAAAAGATTAAGGAGTGAATTCCAAAGTGATTAATGTTTAAACCATATTGAATTTTTCTAATTTTGACTTTTTATCACATGGGAAATAGAATTACCTTTCCAATGATACCCATTTCGTCAAAATCCAATGTCGGGGTAGAAATTTATGGCTGAATTATAGAAAGAAGTCTTAACCACCCAGGTACGATGAAAAGGGCCGACGAACCATCGAGCTTGCGATAGACTGTCGAGCTAGGGATGGTCCATCGCCCAAACTGTTGCAGCAGAGGCAGTGACTCCACCTTCTGGCCTGGTACGATGGAATGGCCGACGGACAATCGAGCTAGTGACAGACCATCAACCAAGCCGTCGCAACTAAAGCAGTATTCCCTGTTCTAGCCCAGGTACGACAGTCAGGCCGACGGACCGTCGAGCCAGTGATGGACCATCACAAGAGCCATCACAAATTTCGTTCAGTATTTTAAAACCATTTTTAAAAGGGCTTTTCTATCTTTTCCACGCTTTTCTCATCTAAATACATCAGATTCAAGGCACAAACATTTTATTTCTCCATAGCATCCAAAAACTAGGGTTTTCTCTCAAGATTAACCCTCAAGAGCAAATCCAAATCTTTCTCCAAGAACCTTAAGATTCCACCATAGTTTCTACAAATTGAGTTAAGATTCAAGGTTGCCAAGTCAAAAGCTTCGAGAACCCTCACTCAAGAGTACGAAAAAGAGTATCAAGCAAGCTTGTTCATCTACAAGTCATAATCTAAGGTATGTGGGGTTAGAACAAGGGTAACCATTTCACCCTTGTGCCCAAAGGCTTATTTTAAAATACAAAATTTCTACAATTTATGAGATTTTCCATGAAATTAAGTTAGGGTTCATACCCACTTTCATTATTTGTAAGATTGTGAGATTTCCATGGATTAAAAGTTGAATTACATGATTTTATTTATATTTTCATGCCCATTGATGAAATTTATAGATTCTATGATACTTTATGAGTAATTGCATTACCAAGCATGAATTTTAATATATCTGACTTGAGATTACTATTTGGGTTAATAGACCCCCTTTAAAGATTGTTGTTCAAGATTGTTTGGGTCATAAGTACCCCATAGTTAGGCTATTTTCAGATTTTAGTTAAAGATTTGACCTTTTGGGTGTAAGCTAAGATAGGGATCCACATTAATTAGGACCTAAAGTCAAGAGAAGTATATTTGATCTTTATTATAGATCCTTGAATTATTTTAAAGTGGATTTCCTAAAAGTTCTGAGCTTAATTATGGCAGTAGTATTTAACACCGAGTTGGGTATGATTCTAAGGTCTCATGCCCCAGAACTACGTGCCCCCATAGGATTCTGATATACCCCAAGTGGGTTAAGATAGTGATCACTAAATTTAAGGTTTTATTCTAATGTCAAGGGTAGAGCAGCTCTTCCCTACGTGGGCAAGATGTTTGACTCCATGTGGCTCACATAGTTTATGTCGATTAGAAAAAACTCCCAAAGCAGTCCCCTACTCGAATTAATATAAAAGTTAAAATGTTGAAAGTTTGATTTTGAGGTTCTCAAAGTCCTAAAATCATTAGGTTTTAAAGATGTCCCTTATTCTCCATAAGATAAAAGTATAAGTTTTGAAATCTATTGTTTTTAAGATTTCTCTTGCTTACAAGTTTTGAGAATAATATGGAGAATATAGATTTTAGTACTAAGTGTAATGACTCACTAGATTTGTACTATATGCTTTACTATAAATGATTTATGAGATTCAGATATCAGTTTTACTCTAGCTATGTGAGTCATTCATATCAGCATGCATGTTTTATAAAGAATGATAACATTGTTTACTAAAGCGCATACACCCCCATATACTCTGTACATCCTTAAAGTACTGATCCACATATACGTCTGTGTTCTACATTGTCTCATAATGTAGGCTTAGGTGCTCGGTCGCAGCAGTGACAGTGATTCCTGAGTACCTTTGTCCAAACTCTGCAGTTGGTGAGTCCTCATGGTTCGAGGACCTATTACTCAGATTTTCAGTTGTTATTGCTTTCAGTTTAGTCAATTCAGTTGGGGGTCTATCCCAATGACTCTCTAGTTCTTGATTAGTAGAGGCTTTGTCAAACTAGATTTACGTTTAGACTTTCAGTATTTTGACTGTTCAGACAAGTCTTCAAATCTCCTTTATGATTATGATATGTCAGTACCATTATTTTGCTTTATTTATCTCAAAGTAAGTTTTATATGTAGTAGCAGGCTCAAAGGGTTAGCTTGGGGCAACTTGTAGCCTTCAGCACCGTGTCACGTTCTGGAATAAAATTTTAGGACATTACAGTGGAAATCATCAGCAGAGTGGTAGGGATGGTGGAAATTGGTCTAAGAAGAAGTGGGGTAGAGGGGGAGGGGGGGGGGGTCTGGTTCCTACTCTACAACTAGTGCTCCTTATCCGAAGCCATTGGGAGATCATCGTGTTTAGCATGATAGTGGATTGACGGTGCAGGGTGCCTAATCTTTGGCTGACGGGGCTCAATTTACTCCAATATATCCTGTAGATTCTGCGGGCAGGTGCACCATGGGTTTTGTAAAGTAGGGAGGAGCACGTGTTTTAAATATGGTTAGAATGGTCACTTGTAAAGGAATTTTCCTTCTAAGGTTGCTTCGGGGGCAAATACGATTCCAATTGTCGTTTTATTGGCTCCTACACCAAAAGGTGTTGTTTCTACTTCTAGTATCGGCATTGGCGAAAATTGCTTGTATGCTCTTGCTACCTACTAGGACTCTGAGGCGTATCTTGGTGTTGACACCTAATTTTTGCCCTCCACGATTAAATTTAATCATGGGTTCCTTCAATTTTAAATTAAAGTGAAATATTAATTTAATCCAGATAAATGCGCTCAAAAATATTTATTTTGGTTAATTTTTTCATTTAAGTGATGATTATACATTTTCGTATTCACATATATGAGATTGTATATGTTTTGTTACTTGAATGAATATTTTTATCAAAAATTTAGATTATACGAAGATAAGTTTGAAAATTAATTTGAACGGATAAAATCTTGATTTAAATATAATTTGCTCTCAAAAATAATTTATTTGGATAAACATGTGTTTGATTTTATTAAATCAAGAAACTCTGGATTAAAAGAAGTATTAGTTCGTATCGAATTTCAATTTAATTTAGCCAATCTATTAGATTTGGCCATAATTATAATCAAATTGGCCATAATTGCAATGCAATCCGCCAATTTAATTTTAATAAGGTCAAAATTAAATAAATTTGGCTAAATTTTTAAATCCCAAATGGGGTTATATTTTAAATAACCCTAAAATTTCCCAAAACTCTCATACCTTCTACCTTATTCCCACAAAAAATAATTTCAAATTTGTAATAGATTGTACAATTTCCCCCTCAACTTTGTCCCTTTTCTAATTTTGAAAATCAAAAATTGTACTACATTGTACGATTCCCCCCTCAGCCTTATCCTTTTTCCAATTTTGAAATTCAAAAATTGTACTACATTGTACAATTACCCCCTCAACCTCGTCCTTTTTCCAATTTTGAAATTCAAAAATTATAATACATTGTACAATTCCCTCCTCAACCTTTTCCTTTTTCCAATTTTGAAATTCAAAAATTGTACTACA
>JAPEIP010005123.1:0-11990 GCA_026120095.1 Capsicum chinense
GTCACTTGCCAAGTAATTAGAAATAATAACAAAATAGGGGATTAAGTCTTGTGATGCTAGAAGGATCCACTCATCTGGAAAAGTATTATCAATTTCAAACTCATCCCATAATTTTAGCATCACCTCCTTTTCTAGGCAGGATAGATGGTCAGCAACCTGGTTTTCTGTGGCTTTCTGGTCCTTTACCTTAAATTTAAATTCTTAAAGCAATAGTACCCAATGAATCAACCTCGGCTTAGTATCTTTCTCGATATAAGATACCTCAAATCTATATGATCAGTATGCATAATGACTTTAGTCCTAATCAAATAGGACCGAAATTTCTCAAAAGAAAACACCACAACAAGTAACTCCTACTCAGTAATTGTATAATTTTTCTATGCGAGGTTGAGTGCTTTGATGGCATAACAGATTGGGTTAAGAATTTTCTTGCGTCATTGTCCTAGTTCTATTTGAATTTTTGATGATGAGCAACTAAACTTCAATGGAACCGGTCGTTAGACGTGCAAAGTACTGTACAGCTGGCACACAATATCTGTACAGTTTTTTCCTCTTGTGTAACAAACTTGCAGGTGCTATTTTATAGCAACTTAAACAGTTGGTCCAATGATATTCCATCCCTAATCATCACTCAACTATAAAAGGAAATAGATGCCTCTTCATCAAATGATAACTCAAGCATTTCTCATGTTCCTATCTTTGTAATATACTTAAAGATTGAGTGAACATTCTTGGGTGCTGATTTGTAAAAGAACTACGCTTACTATAAGAGTAGTGTTTTTCTTTAGAGTATTTCTTAGGTAGAGCTACCTAAGTGAAAATCCAATTAGAGTTAATCAGTATAGAGGGAGTCCTTGGTAGAGTTGCCAAGATGAGCTTGTAGTAAAGTTTCTACTAGCGTAAGGAGCCTAGAGTTTGGCTAAAATCTAGACTGTATCAGGAGTTTGATTATAGTGGATTTCATTGGTTCTTCTGAGGGAAAGTCGTGGTTTCTCCCATCCTGGGTTTTCACGTAAAAATCCTTGTGTCTGTTACTTTTTTGCACTATCTTTAGTTTTTTGCACTCTATTGATTGATTGTCTGTGATTGATTCTAAGGGACCTAGTCCATTACTATGCAGAGCAACCCTAAAGGGTTTTAACAATTGGTATGAGATCTTAGTCACTCTAAAAGGTTCATACCTAGAGTGTCTTGGTTAGAATAGTTTCTCCACCTAACCTAGAAGAAGGGCAATCTACAACTAGACCACCAAGATTCAATGGACAGTACTATGGATGGTGGAAAACAAGAATGTTTGACTTCATCATGGCTGAGTAAAATGAGCTTATGGACATTATTCTTGATGGTCCTCATGTACCTATTAGGGAATTCAAAGAAGGAGAGGTTATAAAGATGGTTGTCAAAAGTAGGAGAGAGTACAGTGATGAGGATAAGAAAAAAATTGAAAAAAACTACAAAGTAAACAAATTGCTTGTCTGTGGCATAGGATTGGATGAATATAACAGGATTCCAGCTTATGAAATAGATAAGGAAATTTGGGATTATTTAAAGACAACTCATAAAGGAACCACTGATGTGAAGGATTCAAAAGTTGATATGTTAAAAACTCAGTATGAAACCTTTATAATGAAAGAAGGAGAATCTATTCAAGAGATGCACACCAGGTTCACTTCTATCACCATTGAGTTACACTATTTAGGTGAAATAATTCCCTTGTACAAACAGGTGAGGAAAATTCTTGGGATCCTTCCTAAATCATGGGAAAGTTAAGTAGATGATATCACTGAGTCTAGGAACTTAAAAACTCTCACCATGGATGAACGTCAGGATTATCAAAATACTATAGTTGACAAAGGAAGAGACAGGGACCAGGTCCCTTTAAGATCAAGAAGATAGGTTGTAGCTGATCTTATAGTTAAACAAGCCTTAGCAGGTTGGGGTGATTCTCCAGTGAATCTGATAAATCTAAGAAGTCTAAGGATGTTTCCATGCTTGCAGTAGAAGAAGAAAAATTAACCTTTAATTCCATGTTTGCCTTCATAGTAGACACTGATCATAAAGAAGAAAATAAGGTAACTATCTCCGACATTAAGAAGAAGTTGGAGAACTATTCTAATAGAAAGTTAAAGAAACTAGAAAATGTATTGATTGATACTGTGTGAAAGCTATTTACTAAGAAAAATGGTCTAGAAGAAAAGATAGATAATCAGGAGCTCCAATTAATTACCTTAGATCACCAGATATCTGTAACAGAAGAACTGTGTCCTAAGTTAAAAGTTAACAACACAATTTTGTGAGTCAATTAAATAAAGTAGATATTTTTGATAGCAAACAAAGAAATAGGCATCACGGCTTCAAACTAAGTTTGAAGAAGAGATGAAGAAGTCTCAAAACCATCTCATGACTGTGCTACAAAAGAATGAGGAGTTAGAGAGGAACTTGGTCCGTTTGAAGAAAGAACTCAAAATATCTCTTAAGTGGATCTTATCCTTACAAATACTCTCTAATTTCACTTGTCAAGGAGTATATAATGGCAAGGGGCCTGAGTATCAGTATAAATATAAATCTTCTCAGTCACAAGACAAGGATGCTCAAGATATCAAAAGCAATGTCCATAAACGCATGTGCACTCACAGTGGAAGAGATGGACACCTGAGGAAACATGGTCAAATCTGGAATAGAGTAAGAATGCTCAATGATAGATACATCCAGCAAGATCCAAAGAATTTCATATCCTTGAAAAATATGAATAAAAGGGCAAAAAGGAAGCTTACACTACCTACATGGACAAATAAAGATTCAATCACACCTCTGTCCTCCTACTAGGAACTCAAATTCAGCTAGGTTCCTAAGTCTAACAAATAATTGTGAATACCAGTGGGAGAAAGGGTTTGCAATCGAAAAAATCTTCTTGTTATATAATTGCTCAAGGCTCTAAATAGAAGTTTTGGTTGTATTCTCTTCCCTAAGACACATCAAGTTGAAAGTGTCTTATGTAATTAGCATTTCTATCTCAAGGATAATATAAACGATGTGAAAAAATATGCAAAGTTCAGAGAAATATTAAAGGAACTCTAGACATTTAAAGAATTCCAAGTCTAGGACCTGGTCCTCAGACCTCATCCTGAATAAGTCACAATATCATATGGTGTAATAAATCTATCAAGTTGATGCTGGGATTGATCAAACTAACCTGGCCGACTATCAAGTGAATCAATGTTTCTTCAGAAAATTGGCTATGTACAGAAGGTAGGTATCCTTGGTAAATTAGTACATATTGATATAACTCATTACCACACCCTTGAAGGTATAAACCCATAGGAGAAACCTTGGAGGGGAACAAAAGTGACAAGCACAAAGTTGAAGACTCATACAAACTAGAGAGGGATATTATCCCATATCTCAGGTTAGTATCTTGTATGTGCAAATTTTGTCTGTTCTGCAAAAAAAAAAAAGACAGCGTCCTCCTTGTCCTTGTGTCAAAACAAAGTTGTCCTATTCTAAGGTGAGTCACCTAAAGTCTGATATTAATCATATCTTGTTCCCCTAGAAAACCCTTCCCTGTTCTCATTACTCCTTAAATCTTTTTTCACCCACTCCTTCTCGTATCAAAAAGGGAAAATCCAAAATTCCAAGTAGCCCCTCCAAAAGAAAGACCTTCTTGATGGCTACAGCTCTTTCATTTTTATATTCTTCTAAGGATCCTGAACTTAGCACCGTGAAAAATTTCTTCCTAAACCTTCCTAAAAAATATCCTTCTTCTCCTACACTACCGTAGATTAACTCCTTCATCACTCAACTTGTAAATGAAGAATCTTTACTGAATCTTTAAAATTATTCTAATGATGTTGTGGTGGATAAAACCTAGGTAACTAAAAACCTTATTTTGTTGTTAAAAAACCTAGGAAAGAGAATCATTGATCATTAGAGAAATAATATTAATAAACTAACAAGAATCTTTAGAAAATGGTCTGGAAGTTTTGCTGAGAAGCATTTGACTCTTGAGGGACCTGGTCACAAGAAGAGAAAAGTGGCTAAAAGGAAATCAGTGATCACCTATACTAGAAGAAAGAATGTGGAAAAAAGTAAGGTTGTATCCAAGGAAGTTAAAAATAGTTTTTTGAAGAATCAAAAGGTGTTAACTGGAAGGATTTTTTAATCAAATATGCTAAAAAACTAGTATGGTGGAACTTGTTGAGTTGGTTAAACATCAAGGTTGGATGCATCTCATGGAAGGACCTTTTACCACTATTTTAGATGATATAGTTAGGGAATTCTATCTTTCTATCTCACTTTGGAATTCTCAAAAAATGGAAGGCATCTGACTGCACAAGTTCAAGGGTAGAAGATAAAACTGAATGAGGAAACACTGGGAAGGATCTTGGAAGTTCCTATATATGGGGTGAGAACTGTCACCAAGCAGCTTCCTTCAATAGAATTATCAGAAAGTGCATCCAAAATTAATGTGAAATCTATGCCTGTAGTGAATAGAAAATCACTCAAGAGTGAGTTTCAATTGGTCTTTGACTTTGTGAACAAAGTTCTTCTTCCTAGGTTACAAAAGAAAAACATTGCCTAATCCATTAAATTATAAGTGATGGAATTCCTTAGTAGCTTTGAATTCATTAATCTTCCTGCATTGATGATATAACACATTCATAGAGTAGTTCTTGGTAAGAATGGAAAGAATGGCATGTCGTATGGATTTTGACTGAACAAAGTACTTAATCATTATGGAATTGTATGTGATTTTGGAACCCAAGGATCTATGGTTCAAATACTTGATATAACAATACTAGTCAAGACTCAACATGTCAAACCAAGTAGCATATATCCATACATTATTTGTATTGCCATACCAACTATACTTGCAAGGTAACTCATCATGCCAAAATAATTTCCATTAACATGGGGAGAACAAATCCCTTTGTTCATTAATACACATTGGGGAAAACCAACTCCCTTTGTTCATTAATACACATTAGGGAAAACCAACTCCCTTTGCTCATTAAATCATACCATTATATTTCAAACACTTCTTTATATCATACAATAGTTCAAGACTAGTTCAATTTTACAAATTCCTATAGTTCTCATAACTAAAACCAATTTCACATTATAGGTTAGGGTTATAACCACTTCAAAGCCACAAGTTTGGGAAAATCACAATTCCCTTGTTCATTAACCATACCCATGTACCCACAAGTTCCAAACCATATTAAAAGCATGAAAATCATCTATATAAACCATGAGAAACATTATTCAATTCACTATATTCAAAACCCCCCAACATTTGTTTTCAAAACCAAACAATGATCTTATGAAAAATACTTTAAACCACATGCCTTTACAAAATTAACAATAAGGGAACAGTAACATGCCTGAATCACGAAGAATTATGGAGAGGAATTAACCCTTGGTCCCTTAGATGACCAAATAGGTAAAACCCTAGCTTGACTTGTTTGAGAGAATTTAGAGAGAGTGTTTAATACGTTAAAGTACTTAATGAATGCCCCAAAAGTGTTTTGTGGACATGGGTTCTAAAAGATTTTAAGTAGGAAATATTTAAAGTGCCCCCAACTTAAAAGTTGAAAAGGCATCGTTGTTTGTTATGAGTCAAGCCCCTGACTCGTACCCATGCCTTACGACTCATGACCACGAGTCATAAGTAGGACAGTCTCCAAGACCCCCAAACTATTATCCTTACGACTCAACCCACCAACTCGTACCATGAACCTAAAACTCGTAGAGTCCTACTCGTGAGCAAAACAAAACCTAAATAAATCGAACACTTAAAATCCTACGATTTGGACCTACAACTAGTGACATATCTTTACGGCTCTAGTGAGCCACTTGTATTCAAAGCATTATTAAGCCTCAAACTTACTGGTTGGGTATGACTCATCTTAACTATTATCAAGACACCCTACGACTCCGGAGGTCCAGTCGTAACCAAGGCAGTGAGCCCAAAGCTCAAGCAATTTTCAAAAGACAAAATTCGGAGTGTTTCATTCTTGCTCTCTTGTATCATTCATCCTCGAATGATAGGACAAGGAAATTGCTAGCACGATTTGACTCTATATTCCCCCACTCTTACCTTTAACAAACTCAGAAAATAAAGATGGCAAGGAAATCAACTTTTCTTTTAAAAAAGTTAGAAAATAAAGATGTTAAGAATAACACATACCTTGCGCACGATTATCCGGAGAAAAAAACAAGAATAGATATTTGGACTTCATGTCTTCTTCGACTTCCCAAGTATCCTTCTCAACCTTGTGGTTCCTTCATAGAACCTTTACCGAAGCTACGTCAAACTTGACGATCCAAGATCTCAATCGGGACTTCCTCATATGATAAGGAATCCAAAATACCAAAATCCTTGATAGGAATAATCAGTGAGGGAATACCCACACACTTCCTCAACATTGACACATGGAACGCGGATGAATAGAGCTCAAACTAGGAGGCAACTCTAATTCATACACAACATTGTCAACCCTCTTCAAAACTAAGTATGGGACAACATACCATGGACTAAGGTTCTCCTTCTTCCCAAACTACAATACTTCCTTCATGGAAAATACCTTCAAGAATACCTAATCGCTAACCTCAAAATCTAACTCCCAACGCCTCATTTCTGTATAGGGGTTTTGGAAACTTTGGGATGCTTTAACTTTATCCTGAATCACCTTCACCTACTCCATCGCTTGGTGAACCAAATCTAAGCCAAACATCTCTGCTTCACCAATCTCAAACCACCCAATAGGAGACCTACACCTCCTAACGTACAATGCCTCAAACGGCATTATCCCAAAACTAAAGCGGTAGCTATTATTTAATGTAAAAACTATAAGAGGTAAATGATCAACCTGAAGTATATATTCTAATGTGTGAATAGTCCTTTCCTCTTTCATATCCGACTCCGGGTGGAAAGCAGTAGTAAGGCTCACTTTAGTTCCCAAACCCCCTTGAAATGAATGCCAAAAATGCAATGAGAATCGACTCCCGCGATCTGATATAATAGAAATAGGCACCCTATGCAGCTTCATAATCTCTTGAAGGAACAACCTCGCATAATCCTCTGCTGAAAAATTTGTCCTTACTGGAAAAAAGTGAGCAGACCTAGTTATCCTACCCATGATGACCCAAATTGAATCAAACTGATTTCGAGACCAAGAAAGACCATTAAAAAAACCCATATTAATTACTTCCCACTTCCACACGGGCAACTCAATCTGTTGAGTCAAACGATCGGGCCTCAAGTGATGCTTAACCTTCACTTGTTAACACACCATGCATTTAGCCACAAAATTGGCCACAACTCGCTTCATATTATTCCACCAATAAATTTCCTTAAGATCATGAGATCTTTGTCAAATCGGGATGAATGACATAATATAAGTCATGAGCCTCAGCCAAGATCCTCTCTCTTAACACATCTATATCGTAACACGTAATCTACCTTGGTACCTCAAGATACCATTGCCACCAATCTCAAAAGCTACAACTTTTTGGTAACTCACATCTCCGTTAATCTTCATTAAGATAGGATCCAGTACCTGCTTCTCCTTTATCTCAGCAACAGGGATGACCTTGTCACCTCTTGTAAAAATACATCACCATCCTCAAAGTCCAAGAGACGAACTCTAAGGTTAGCCAAATAGTGAATATCTTTCACCAACTCTCACTTATCCTCATCCACAGGAGCTAGATTCCCCATGGATAACCTGCTAAGAGCATTAGCAACGACATTAGCTTTACTTGGGTGATAGTGGAGACTCATGTCGTAGTCTTTCAGCAACTCAAGCCACCTCCTCTACCTAAGATTCAATTACTTTTGGATGCACACATACTACAGGCTCTTAAGATCAGAGAAGATATCTACATGGACTCCATACAAATATTAACGCCAGATATTCAAGGAAAACACTAAAACCAACAACTCCAAGTCATGAGTCGGGTAAATTTTCTCATAAACTTTTAACTTCCTAGAAGCGTAGGCCACCACCCTACTATGCTGCATTAACACACAACCATGTCCCACACAGGATACATCATAATAGACAACAAAACCATCAATGCCTTCAGGCAGAGTTAAAATTGTAGCTGAAATCAACTTATCTTTTAACTTATCAAAACTACCCTCACAAGTTTCAAACCACAAAAACTTTACCTTTTTCTGAGTCAAAGGGGCACCTATAGTCGAGAAACTCTCTACAAACCTCCTATAGTAACCGGCTAAACTCAAGAAGCTTCGAATATCAGTTGGATTCGTGGTCCTAAGCTACTTCTTAACCTCTGTAAGTTTCTGCAAATCCACCATGATTCCTTCACTAAAAATAACATAACCCAGAAAAGTAACAGATTTCAACCATGATTCAAACATAAAAAACATAGCATACAAATTCTGGTTTTTCAAGGTTTGTAACATGATACGGAGGTGATCGTCATAATCTGCCTCGCTCTTGGAATACACCAGAATATCATATAAAAACACGATGATGAACAAATTTAAAAACAAATGGAAGAGCTTATTCATCAAATCCATGAATGTCATTGGGGCGGTAGTCAAACCAAAAGACATGACTAAGAACTCATAATGACCATACCATATTTGAAAGTCTATCTTGGGGATATCCACTTTCCTAATCTTTAACTGATGATACCCGGATCGAAATTCAATCTTAGAGAAGAACTTAGCATCCTGAAGCTGATCAAACAAATCATCAATCCGAGGAAGGGAATATTTGTTCTTCACTGTAACCTTATTCAACTTATGGTAATCGATGGACGTTCAAAGGGAACCATCCTTCTTATGCATGAAAAAAATAGGAGCAACCCATGGAGACACACTAGGATAGATAAATCCCTTGTCAATGAGGTCTTTTAACTATACCTTAAGATCCTTCAACTCAGTCGAAGCTATTCTATATGGAGGGATAGAGATAGGATGAGTGTTCGGGACAAGGTCAGTTCTAAAATCAATCTCCCTATCAGGAGGGACACCAGGATGATCATCAAGAAAAAATTTAGGAAATTCACTAACCAGGGGAACAAATTGCATTGAAGGACCTTCCGAGTTAGAATCTTTAACCCAAACCAAATGATAAAGATATCCCTTGGAAATCAACTTCCGGGCTCTAAGATATGATATGAATCTTTCCTTAGGCACTAGAGAACCCCCTTCCCACTCAATGACCGGCTCATTAGGGAATTTAAACATGACCTTACGGGTTCGACAATCTAAAGAGGTATAACACAAATGCAACCAATCCATCCCCAATATAACATCTAAATCAACTATGTCCAACTCTATCAGATCTACTAAAGTTACTTTACCACTAACAGATACCACACAACCCCTATAGACTCTTCTAGCAACCACAGAGTCATTCACTTGGGTTGAAATAAAAAAGGGATCGCGGGTACACTCGAGACCAAAATTAAAATGCACAGCCATAAATAGGGTCACATAAGAAAAAGTAGAACCTAGATCAAGCAAAAAATACACATCATGAGAAAAAAGTCATAACATATTATGACAACATCGGGAGACGCCTCAGAGTCCTAGCGGGTAGCAAAAGCATCTAAGCGATTTCATCCAGTATCGGTACTAGAAGCAGATAGATCATATTAGCCCCTAAAGCAACCTTAGAAGGACAATCCCTCTGCAAGTGAACAATCTGACAACATTTAAAACACTTTTTCCTCCCATCTTCACAAAACCCATGATACGCCTGCTCGTAGAACCTACAAGAAGGATATGATGGAGTAGACTAAGCCCAACCTTCCTAAGATTAGGCACTCTGTGCCCTAAACCCACTATTATACTGCGAACGGCAATCACCCAATGGCTTCAAATAAGGAGAACAAGTCATAGAGTAGGAACCAGAACTCTCCCACTTCTTATTAGACCATTTTTCACCATCTCTACTACTCTATTCTTGACCTCCACCATGATCATAAAATCTAAACTTCTTATTCTACCTTTCCCTAATTTTAGTCTGCTTTTTCTTGTTTTTCTCAATATGCTGCATAGACATGACCAATCTGGAGATATCCATACTTGTTCAGCAAGGTAGCCTTACTCTCTAGAATTAAATTATGGGACAATCCCAAAGACAACTTCCTCATTCCAGCCCTCATGCTAGATACTAGCTCAGGAGCATAGCAAGACAACTGATGGAATTTTAAGGAACACTCCATGACCTTCATCCTACCTTACTTTAAATTAACAAACTCTTCTATTTTTCCCTCTCTCAACTCATGAGGAAAGAAGTGGTCCAAAAAAATACTAGAAAAATCATCCCATTGTGCAGACTCGACATTATATCCCCTAGATTGTTTCCATTACTTATACCATTGGTATGCTATATCTTTTAGTTGATAGGCAGATAATTTTACCTCCCATATTAGTAGCATGCATAAGCAAAAGATCTCCTCTATCTTATCAATAAAACCTTAAGAATCCTCCTGAAGCTTAATAGCAGTGAACATAAGAGGGCTTAACCTCATAAATTGGTAACCCTTGTGGCCTCAGAAGATGGAGTAACAGAAGCTACACGCTTATACTATAAAGATACCAACTGAGCTAACATATGAATGTGCTGAAAAAATTTTGCATTCGATACATCATCCTGAGGAGCTTAAGGAGGACTAGAGGGGACCGACAGAACTCCAAGAGAAAAAATAAGAATTAAATCCCTAGACCAAGTTTGTACCCTATAAGCAGGGCGTGTCCCATCAGTATTATCCTCAAGTGGGAGAGAAGAGTTTCCATGAGCTTCATACCATCTGGGAAGCATGATCTGAAAAGTAAACATACGAAAATTAGAGATACTTAAGACCTTAGATTCTATGGATTAAAATAGAACAGCAAGAAAGAGAAATATTTCTAAATGTCTCATAGCCTCTCTCTTATAAGTATAGCAAGCTACAAACTCATAAAAGAGACTTTACTCAACACAGAGTTGTTGGACACCCAATGATACCAAACCTAGACTCTAATACCACCTTTGTCATAACCCAAAACAGGGACTGGCCATGATGGGTATCTCAAATCCCACATAAATTGGAGATCACCCCTGTACCTAACCAAACCATAAAACACCACATCCTACAGTCGGCTAAATTTTGAGCATATAACAAGATAGGAAAATTTCAATTCAAGGACATTAAAATAAGGCTATAACCAGAACCAACCGATACCGACATCAATGCCAATACCATTATCAATAGAGATACTAATACCGATACCACCCATGACAATAGTTATTTGACAAAGCCTTCACTCAAAACCAAAGAGTATTCAGTTGGGGCATGCCCCTGACCATAGGCAAAACCAAATCCAAAGGAATAGTCAAAACGTAAAGAAAACCATACACATGAAATGGCGTCTTCCAAAGTATGGAAGCTCACCACTTTAATCTGACTCACTAGCTAATCCCAAATCCAAGTCAATAAGCAAAAGGAGTAAAAGTATGACAAGTTCCAGTATTGCGTGGGTATACAATATTTGAAGACGATTAGCAGGGTGAACACTAGCATGTAACTCAGGAATAAGGATAACATAATGATATGATCAATAGTTTAAAACTATTCAAACCAAATGCACATAATCAAATGCATAAAAATATAGATATACATATATTACATGCTGGGATGGGGAATAAGGATTAACTTGCATTTCAAAGTTTTAGCCTGGATTGTGCAACTCATCCGTAATATAATAGTACCCACGGGATGGATATATGAGCTCTAGCTCTCTCTCCTTAGTCAGACCCCAGTGTGTATAGCTACTCAAATCGGAGAATAATCTCATATCTATGCACATGAGGGACTCAAACCCTCTAATATATAAAAGGGTGGATTAAGCACCCGATCATATAATGATTTACGGGGTCTCAAACCTCCCTAATTATGAAATAATAATAAGGAAGACTTGAACCTCCATGGCCACTTTGACCCCACATCAGCAAATGTGGTTTCCA